>CM051256.1:8114986-8269986 GCA_027921565.1 Artemia sinica
TTCAATAAAATTGTTTCGAAATCGAAAATGTTCCATTTCTTTTCTGGTTATGGGGCTAACGAATCAGGGTCAGTCTAGAGTCAGCAGTCAGAGTGAAAGGATTGAAAAATGAATAAATTTGAGAAAGAGAGAATTAGATCAAATCTAGTGTTTATGGAAAAACATTTGATTTTGGATGATGATTTTCTCAAGTTATCTCTTCAACGCAGGATATTCTCTCGTCAGGGAACACTTGACAATATAATGAGGAGTGATTCTCCCCCATTGGACTATTGTATGAAACTTTTAAAATGTGATTCAAATGCTTATAGTCAATTTATTGATATATTAATTGGAACAAAGCAGAATCATATCGTGGATATACTTTTGAAAACATTGCCAATGGATTCAATGTAGATGGCTCCCCCGTCATTCGAAAGAGGTAACGTCACAGAGCTACTCCTCTCCCCATTCCCCGCACTGAATTTATCGAGCGAGGACGATCAGTTTCGTTTTAGCTGTGAGTGAGTCAAGTGACATTGGAAACCAAAAAAATGTTCTATACATGTCCATTGTGCATGTACACTCTTGGCAGTTGGACTCAATGTGAGAATTGTACAATTATTGATGACTATAGTGAAAAGTGCAAATTATGTAATCCTTGTAAATTACATAGAGGCTATGCAGTACAAATTAAAGGATGTAATTCATGTCTTGAGGAGGTGTGTGACTCTCATCCTAGAGGACACCTGTGCTCCAATTGTCACTATGATAAATGTGATCAGTTGGAGAATACTTACCCCGCTATGATTGGAAAGAATCCTAAACGTGATTTTAGTTTATTTCTACGAGATTGGTATCGTCGTGGATTTAAATTATTCTGGGAAGAGGAATCTGGTCTACGATTCAACTGTTGGGGTAACAAGACAATTTGGTTTCTACGTCATCGTTGTGACGACACTGCCTACTATGACTATAAACCAAGTGATTTTTATTTGGCAGTTACCGAATGTGATTCACCATTTGAAAACACTGTATGTGATATTGCTTCAAATAGACAGATTGAAACTCGTGAATTTCATAATATGAATGCAAATAGTATCATTGACTATACAAAGAGATATGACAAGAGTGAAGTTACATTGTACTGTAGAAAATGTGACCCTGACTTTGCAGTCAATCAAGATCAATATACAGTGAATCCAAATGATTTACCAGCATTAGTGGTTCACGTTAGTTGCCTATACATCGAAGAAGAAGAAATCTTAAGTGAAGATTTAAAGACATTGTTGTATATATATATATATATATGCATTTTATTAATAAACAAATTCACAAACATTTTTTAAGCACTTTACTCTTAGGGCACTGAAATCAATACTGTATAGGTCTGAGAGGATATTTTCCACTAGAAAGTCGTTCAGACGATGGATTGTCACCATAAATGTGGAGAAACTGCTTGTAAGTATAGCCGCGACATCGGAACACAAAATATAGTAGTGCATGGAAGCCACAGCTTTTAGTCGTTAGATCCTGCACCCTCTTCCGATTTTGAATAATAGTTTTCCCACTGCTCTCAATATAGTTGCTGATGTGGGGTGTGTAGAATGTATAGGGTAGACCAAGAGGATCAAAAAATTCAATCGTCTTCATTGTTTGAAAGATGCACAGCCAATGACCCGTCAGCACAGTCGACGGACTGCTATTAACAATAATCAAGGTATTGTTGACACTTTGAATTTTTCTTAGAAAGTCCGAGGGTAGACAATAGGACTTGTACTGGGACATGTAGGGGTCCATATTAAATACATTGATTATTTGACTGGTGTTCATGGCGCCAAGTCTAGTAGAACACTGCCTTCGGGAGTGATTTCCCAATAGGTTTCATATTGATTTAGTGAGATTAGTGCAATACTCTCAGCCAATGGGTCGGCAAATGTACACTCTAAACGCACACTCCCCGTACGTACTATACTCATATCCTGTGTGCCAGACAAATCCAGAACAATGATACCATGTGTTTTAGCAAACATTTCTTCGGTTATACCATTTTCAAATAGTTGAGAGTCATGATCTAGGGTTTGCATGGTCAACTCATACAATGTTCTATAGGATTTATCAAAAGATAGATTGTAGAGTGGGATACCGTTTACTTTGCACACAAGAGATGAAAGTCCAAACATCTCGAATTTATGTGGGCATTCAGTCCACGATCCTATTGCACTGGCGCTTTTTACAAATGCCAAAGCGAGTTTTGATGGAATTTCGCCATTGATAAAGGATGAATCGGTGAAGGTGCGTGAGCCCATGGCAATATGACGTTGATTGGTGATTGTATGAGGAACAAGTAGTTTAATATTATTTCCATTGGCTCTCAGTTTTTCCACTGCCAAAGCAACAGAACTCATGACCTGTTGTTTGCGTACATGAAGTATTGCCGAGGTGAGGGAGAGACTTACATCAGGATTGGCAGCAAGTTCTTTTCTCAATATGAAATTGGAGGGTGCAAGCGTCAGTTTTATATCCACTTTAACATTGGGCGGCAGCCATTGGGGTATATTAAATATTTCATGATATATTTTTCCAACTAGATGTAATTCACTAGTTGTAGCATTTTTAAGTGCATCTGTACTATCAGTATTAGTAATATATTCATATCCATTGGAGATGCCTCTCAATTCCTTGTATGACTTGGGTGTCATCAGCATGAATTGCATATAGCTTGTATAATTTGAGAGATTGTTGCTTGTGCTCACCAGTGTGCCATTGATGTAGACACTGATTTGACGAAATAGATTATGTAATATACAATTTTCATAGGATATTCCATCGGCCCGAATTGGCATTGTATTATCGGATTTCCGGACTTTCATTTGCAAATCTATAAATGTCGAAGACATGTCCATAAAGTAGTCTTCATTGGAATAAATTTGAAAGTGGATATTATCGGAGAGGGGTTGTTGTGGATAAAATTGTTCATAGTATCCATGCTTGACACTCACATCAACATTTTCAGCATTGAATAGATTCAATGAGGCGGTGATTGAAGGTTGAGAATCCTTATGCGGCAGGTAGGCCATCTTAGGAGAAGAAATCTAGTTTCGATCTAACAATTTTCTTCCTGGGGCTTCTTCTTCTGTTTACACTACGTGTCGGCTTTTTCCTTCTTTTCTTTGACAAGAGGGGTGATGTCTTTCGTTTCCGACCTGAGTGGAGACTGATGAGTGATGCATTGTTTCTAGACCTTTTTAAGCCTTTACCATTTTGTTTTAGTTGCTCACCAAGGGTTCGCGCACTGGACCTAAGACTTTCCGAAGCACTTTTTTTAAAATCCTTGCCAGAGCCCCAATCGTATAGTGTAGAGGATGCAAAATCTGTCGCAGCCGGTACAAGATATTTTCTAGCCAGTGGTAGTGAAGAGCGAAACAGCTTAGCAAACCAACTGCCAAGACCGTAGCCAGACATTGACGAGCGACCTTTGTAATAGTCCATTCCATTGCCCTGTTGTCTTGGTCCAAGAGTATTAACATAGCAGTCAATATCAGGACAAGTGAATACCACTTTTCTAGAGACAGTTGCTTGTTCGCTGGCTAGGATACAACTCAGATTTTGATTCTTGGGTCAGTGCTGAAGACATTGACAATGCCCAATGATTTCTATGTGACTTTCATGTCCAATGTTTCCGATCCTCTCTACAATGACTTGAATAGAACAAGTGATTTTGGACGAAACTCTCCCCCACCATCAAATTCGACGACGGAAAGTATGAAGTGGCTCTTGTCGACTGTATTCTCAAAAATACCTACGACATCCTGAGAAAAGATCGTAAATATGATATAAAAATTAGACCCTATGATTGGCCGCCACCACCATCCTCAAGTGATCAAGAACAAATTAAAAAAATCAATTGTATGAATTATCCATATATTGAATTACCCTACGAGGAACTCACCTGTATGAATGATTTATGTCGTTCTATTAATAAAAGAATTTCCGCTCGTAAAAAAGGAGCTTTTCATTTCAACTATTCAAAGGAGGAGGGTAAGATCTACATTAGTTCACCTATTGCCAACGAAAAGGTTATTCTCAATGATAACCTAAAGGATGTTCTTGGCTTTAAGCTCAATATAATCAATGGTAAAAGTGCCGGAAACACTAATTTCATTTTTGCTGACTACCCGCCTGCCTTCTCCACAGACACTTGTATATTTCTCTACGCTTCATTTGTGGAAACATCTCGGGTTGGTAATTCAAATGTTCCCCTCCTACGAGTTCTTGAACGAAAAACCAATCAAGAACATATTCACCACTACAATATAAAGCATCTTCAGTATATTCCCGTAAACACTTCCTATTTGGAACTCTGTCAGTTAACACTAAGAACCGAATTGGGTGATCCCATAGCAATTTCAAAGGTTTGGCTGGGATTACATGCCATTTTCGTCCCATCGTTCAACAAGATGTCCAATATAACCGTCCAAGAAACAACCATAAATGTGAGAAAATTCCTGTTTTTTCAAGTGAGAAAAATTCTGTTTTTTCATTCTCAGTGAGAAAACCATAAACCACGTGGTTCGTACCGGGCTGGTACCCCCCTTTCTACTTATATATATGTATATATATATATATTATATATATATATATTATATATATATATATATATATATATATATATATATATATATATATATAATATATATATATATTATATATATATATATATATTATATATATATATATATATATCTATATATATATATATATATATATATAATATAATATATATATATATATATATATATATATATATATATATATATATATATATATATATAATATATATATATATGCCACTTTGCATAGAGCGAGTGACCGTGGAACTCGGGACGGAATTCGTTTCATTGGAAATTGTAAGTTTTAATGCCCTTTTAAGTTTCGAAAATTATGGGAGGGTACCCAGTCCGTCTAAAATGTCCTATTTTGTCTCTAACCTCCACTGTAGTCCCCCTCTCCTACGGAGTTGATATAGAATGTACTTTAGCCCTTAGGGGATTGCAAGGGGAGGCAACCTGACTTAATTTTGGTAATTTCTGTTTGTTTTAGGTTATATTTTACCCTCCATATTAATATCCGTTCGTTTAAGTTTGATCGGTCGTATGATTCTAATTTTGATCGTTTTAGGCTTTAAGTTCGCTCTCTAGTTTTACTTAAAAAACTTTTTCTGGAAAATATTTATTTTAAAGTAATTACTTACTAGCTTTGGAAGGAGAATTTTGTGTGACACAGAACCAGGAGTAGTAGTAGGAGCTATCAGGAGGTCCCAGTCGACACCACTGCTGCCATCTATAATTGAGTCTAACGCTGACGGGACATAATTTATTCAAGGATTATTGATCGAGTCTAATGGGGTCAATGCCCCCTTTTTCAAGGTCGATTTATTTGTTGTTTCTAGTTTAATGACTCCGGGGTGAAGTTTGCATATGCGCATTGACGGGAACAATGTATTGATCGACTCGAGGGGAAGTGGATTTCTGAGAAATTGATTTACATAATCGACTAGGACAAGAGGGGAAGTGGATTTCTGAGAACTTGATTGCATAATCGAAGGGGAACTGGATTTCTGAGAAACTGTATTCTTTCGTTCGTTTCTGTAATGTCTTTCGTTTCTGACCTGAGTAGAGACTGATGAGTGATGCATTGTTTCTCGACCTTTTTAAACCTTTTCCATTTGTTTTAATCTCTCGCCAAGGGTTCGCGCACTGGACCTAAGATTTTCCGAAGCACTTTTTTTAAATCCTTGCCAGAGCCCAATCGTATAGTGTAGAGGATGCAAAATCTGTCGCAGCCGGTACAATATATTTTCTAGCCAGAGGTAGTGCAGAGCGAAACAGCTTAGCAAACCAACTGCCAAGACCGTAGCCAGACATTGACGAGCGACCTTTGTAATAGTCCATTCCATTGCCCTGTTGTCTTGGGCCAAGAGTATTAACATAGCAGTCAATATCAGGACAAATGAATATCACTTTTCTATTAGACATCTTGTTGTTGTTGAACGATGGGACGAAAATGGCATGTAATCAAAGCCAAACCTTTTGATATTGCTAGAGGATCACCTAATTCAGTTCTTAGTGTTAACTGACAGAGTTCCAAATAGGAAGTGTTTACGGGAATATACTGAAGATGCTTTATATTGTAGTGGTGAATATGTTCTTGATTGGTTTTTCGTTCAAGAACTCGTAGGAGGGGAACATTGCTATTGCCAACCCGAGATGTTTCCACAAATGAAGCGTAGAGAAATATACAAGTGTCCGTGGAGAAGGCAGGCGGGTAGTCAGCAAAAATGAAATTAGTGTTTCCGGCACTTTCACCGTTGATTATATTGAGCTTAAAGCCAAGAACATCTTTTAGATTATCATTGAGAATAACCTTTTCATTAGCAATAGGTGAACTAATGTAGATCTTGCCCTCCTTCTTTGAATAGTTGAAATGAAAATCTCCTTTTTACGTGCGGAAATTCTTTTATTAATAGAACGACATAAATCATTCATACAGGTGAGTTCTTCATAGGGTAATTCAATATATGGATAATTCATCCAATTGATCTTTTGAATTTGTTCTTGATCACCTGAGGGTGGCGGCCAATCATAGGGTCTAATTTTTATATCATATTTACGATCTTTTCTCAGGATGTCATATGTATTTTTGAGAATACAGTCGACAAGAGCCACTTCATATGCGCCGTCGAATTTGATGGTGGGAGGGAGTTTCGTCCAAAAATCACTTGTTCTATTCAAGTCATTGTAGAGAGGATCAGAAACATTGGACATGAAAGTCACATAGAAATCATTGGGCATTGTTAATATCTTCAACACTGACCCAAGAATCAAAATCAGAGTTGTATCCTAGCCAGCGAACAAACAACTGTCTCTTGCCCCTACGAGTACGACTCTTTAATATCTTTTCAATTTGATAAATTTCACTAGTGTTTCTAACTTTTTGCAGTTCATATTCATAAAAACCGCCGAGAATCTCATCATCTTTGGTGTCTCGCAGTCGATATGTCGTGGGTTCGGTGTCTAGGATTTTGGACACTTTAAAAGTTCAGTGCTCCATAAATAATTCCCCTTTTCAAAAATATTGGTGGTTCTATTAATTCGAACAGTATCACCAACATTGAATTTCTTCTTTTTTCTTCTCATTGCCATTGGAATATTGCTTTAGAAAAGCATCAAATGTATTTTTACTGCAATGAACGTCCCGAGGGCTTGAGTTGGACAATGATCGATGAGGTCGTTGGTTGTATATTTGCATGATTTTATCTAAATCATGAATTAAAGCAGGTGTATTTTTCAGTGTACAATATCTTGAAATTAATAGACGAATCGTTCTTATCAATCGTTCAGCCAATGCAGCCTTTATCGGGCTGTGACTATGATGAAGTGTTGTATTATATTTCAATAGAACCCTTTGCACACGAGGATTAACAAATTCGCTACCGCGATCTGATTGAATTTTTCTATAGCAATCCTGTTCAAGAATACTTTCTAAAGCATGAGCAACTTCAACACCTCTCTTTGATTGCAATGGAATGGCATAGGCATAGCGACTAAAGACACTGATTGCCACTAGAATATATTTGTAGGGTGCATTGTGACGCCGTTGAATCGCGTCTAAAGTTAAAAGATCAGTTTGCATTATATGCAGAGGGAAAAAGGCTTTAGTTTGTCGATATTGTTTGCCACGAAGCCTGCGATTCCGATGCAGTGTGTAACTCGGTTCATTTTCTAGATACTCTTTTGCTTTTTTTAATGTGCTGCCATCTATGTCAGAGGCAACTTTAGAAAGCGTTGTGGGGGAACTTAGACTTCCCGCTTCACCAATATTTTCATAGACATGCTTCAGAACTTCAACCATTTTGAACGCAAACACGTAGTGTAATGTCCACTCCCCTTTTGCACACTGGAGGGTGAATCAATCCGTCTTCACTTTTGACTAGCCACCATCGTGGTGTTATAAAATCACTGCTGCTGCTGCTAGTATTTTCCAATATTGAATCTTCTTCTTTTTTAAATGGTGGTGGTGTTGGTGTTGTTGGAGGACTATATTCTCTTAGTTTCTTTAGAATTTGCTTATTGCCAATAAGACTTTTGGGGAAGTTTGATGCATTTAGAAAGGTGTATAGATTATTGTCAAATGATAAAAGTCCTTTACGATTCGTCACCATATCACAAATTAAATCAACTAGATTATAACCTTTCCCCTGAATTATAATTCGTTTCCCTGCGCTATCGACTTGAACTTGATCATCACCACCACTTTCCAACATGAGATATGTTAATACTCTTTTACTCTGTTCTCGATAGGTCACTGGCAATAGGTTTCCAATTGTTGACACAATAGAATTCAATGCCTTTTCCTTTGATTGTGCTGCTGCTGCAGAATCTTGAGGAGATGTTTCCCGTTTAGAGGGATCTGTGACGGTGGGTCTCTACACGATATGGTCTATGTTTGTCCACACGTCGCAATGCATCTTGAAGTAAAACTAGCTTTTTGTCATCGAAAATATTTTCATCATTAATGAATTTGCTTAGATTGTCTTCAAATGTTCCACGGGCGAGAGGACAAGTTCAAATGGCGTCAATTTATAGGGTTTAGCCATTCTCTAGAGAAAACTGTTTACAAGTCCTGCAATTATTGGCAGTAAAAGTGTAAAAAAGCTACTGCCCGCTTGAAGGAGACGTTTTCTTTTAAAAATTTTTCCCTTGTTTTTGCAAGCCAAGGCGCGTACAGTGGAACGATGTTGCTTTTTCTGTTGTCTAACACCTTCTGGCAAGTGTACATTGCCCTCAGTTAAATTTAAACAAAGTTCAGATATTAGATTAATGAAATCATTGTCAACACCATGTTTGAGTATAGCCTTCCTGAGTGGGGGTTTTGAAGTGCCTAAAACGGAAAATAAATGCCGTTGTTTGTGTAGTTTCTTCAGTGTCATAATGGCAACTAATAGCTTTTTCTACTGTTCACCGGAAGATATACAGTAATTTCTTTGTCGAAAATATCTGTGACTACACGTAGATCCTCGGGTGTGCTCTGATTAAGATCTAGCAAAATGTAGCCGTAGGGCTTATTTGTCGCCTGAGTGTACGCTGACAGCAGAAATTTGGGGGTGCCGGGGTATATTTGCTTATTGAGAGTTTTTAGCGAGCTAGAATCACGAACAACTCGGTAGATAATATAGATGGTGCAATTCAAAGTAAGGGTTCTCATACATTTGCTCTGATGAAAGAGGTTGTGTAGAACTAGGGTTATGGAAATGTTTTCATGATGAGAGCGAACGGTAAACAGCTGTAGCATTTCCTGTGAGAACTGTTCAATGGATTCAGCCAAATCATCAATAATCAGCCACGAGTTTGGTTCAATACTATTGAAAACTTCAAGTCCCCGTATGAATTGTATTGGTATAGATGTGGCAATAGCTTTTATTTGATCGTAGGACTCCTGCCAAATACTATAGCAAATAAATTTTCTTTGGTTTTTCCAAAACATTTTATTACAATTTTGAATTATTTTAGCTAAAAGTGTTGTTTTCCCAGACATTGATGGACCACACAGAAACGACCTGAATGGTGTTTTAAATTGATACATAGTGCTGCTGCGGTTGAAAACAGTCGGACTACAACTAACTGTAAACCATACTTGTCCATTGAATAAGTAGTAATTTTTGCTTAGATCTATCTATTCAAGAACAACAAAAACAATATTTCATTCATTTATTCGACATAAAAACACTTGTTCAACAAGAACAACATTTATGCGACATAAAACACTTGTTCAACAAGAGCAACAACTCTATTTGTTCAACATGAACAACAATAATTAGCATAAAAACACTTTTCTGTTCAAGAAGAAGAAGAACAACATTTATTAACAACAACATTTATTGACATAAAAAAAACACTTGTTCAGCAAGAACAACAACAACACTATATGTACAACAATAACACTTATTGTCATAAAAAACACTTCTTGTCCAGCAAGAACACTATTTGTACACACGCATTTTTGTATAACATCACTATTTGTACAACACTTGAAAAAACACGAACACGAACATGAACAATAGCACAGTTGAACACTATGTATTTATAACCTCCATCCTCCGGAGAGCCGCGGGCCGAAGGCTGGCCGCGGGCGGGACCCCCACCCCCCGGGAACCCTGGGCCGAAAGCCGGCCGCGGGGGGACCCCCCACCCCCTGGGTCGAAACAGTATACAATAGTCGCCGTCACTGCTGCTGCAGGTTAGGTTAGGTTAGAGCATTTAATTCATGAAAGGTTTGGTTAGGGTTGGGTTAATTTATCAGGTGAGGTTTGGGCTAGGTCAATTTATCCAGACCAAGTTGATTGCGATAGTCTACACATTCAACCCGGTCTGAAATTCTATAGTGGCCATGAGGGAGTACATTTACACCATTCTCGAGCACAAAGACTTTGTCGGATATACATGACATTGCATTCTTTTCCACTCTAACAGTATAATTTTTATACTGTAGAGAGCGAATTGCAAGCACTTGTGCTCTCGGCACTAGGCTACTCCTACACAGTCTCTGTACACACTCATGTTGAAATTGTTCTTTACAAAATGTGTAGGCACCCCTTTACACGCCTGCTTTACATCCCTGTTATGAGTTGCAACGCAATATACTTTAGGACCCGGGAACACCCCCTTGGGTATCAAATCACTCCCCGTCTCTGATTTTAATATGAGTAGTTGGTTGGGGGCCTGACGTTTCACCAACTCGGGGTAGAGGGACGGATTCCAGTTGGTGAAATCCATCCGCAAGCTGATGTGTTCCCCATTTTCTAAATCCCTCAATAAATCCCCGGTTTTTACTTTTAACAGCAGAGAATCTGTGTCCCCATAGTAAACTTGAACCTCCCCCTCCCTTGGCCATTGTATCTTGCACACATTGTAAAAAATCGACAACATGAGCTTCTTGGAAATTTCAAGTACTGAACTACCTCCTGCTATATTCTTGTCAGTACCACATTTCTCTTTTTCCTGTGTAGAAGGACCATGCTCGCCTCTATGCTCGTGAACGATGTAAAATGGGGGTCTGCAATAATTCGTGCACACTCTTGAGGGTCAGTTACGACGTCGCAACGAGATCTGTTCCGTACGCTTTCACACATTTTGCCAAACGCTGAATTTAGAATGAGCTTATACATTTCATTCTCTACTTTAGTGTTTGCCCGAGAGCGTTTATCAACAAAGGTGTCGATAAACGTCTTTAAGTAGGGTTTTTGACTGAATTGCAGGACCCTATGTATTTTGGTGATCTTGAAACCATTGTTCACCATCCAGTGCAAAAGCACATGATGAACAACGATATTCTCTTTAGGGTCCAGATCCGCAATCAGTTTTGCTTAGAGGGGGGTCCAGTGCATCCCCATATCCTCAACCAATGATCGATTGTATGGACTCAGTGAGTCCCTGGTCACTGGTCGATTGATACAGGGGAAAACAAAATCTCTGACTGAATCATGAAGCGCCCATGGAATGTGACCATCAATTTCAAAGAATTATCCTTGTGGCCCATTGTCCTCGACGGTGTTAATGTCGGGGAACTCACAAGGATTCTCAAGCCATTTATAGTTCCCACACGGCAAAGAGTAGTGAGACATTGCCGAGGGATATAACGAGTTCATGTCCAGGAAAACTGCATTTGACTTTGCACCGGTGCTGTTTTGTCCGCTTGGATCTGTTGTCAAAACGCGATCCCCATGAAAAACATACCCACCCCTCATTGATCTTTCTACAAAAAGGTGTTGATCTACATCAGTTATCAAGCCTATTTCTTCCCTACTAATTTTTAAAATCAAGTCCATCACCAAAGGTCGTGTGGAAAAATAATAGCCTATATCTAGTCCAAACTGAATAGATTTGATCTGTGTTCTTGCAGACAATATCTAGCAGAGTTAAAACGTCACTGGCCAAATACAGTCTACAATAATCCCACCCATTTTTACAATTCCCCTTAGCCCACACCTTCTTGGCAAATTCATATTCCTCGGCAGTGCATTCACTGTTGGTGAGTGAATTATAGAAAGCTTCAATTGGAGGTAGTTTCACCTCGCTTAAGCGAGCGCCAGAACAGTAATAGTCGTATGCATATACACCTTTACAGGTCAATAGGTCATACATTTCACTGTCTGGAAAGTGCTGTTTAAGCAAAGGAAAACTATCAAAATTGTCACTTTTCTGCACTTGAATCAATTGACTCAATGCCTTGGGGAAAAAAACTAAATGAATCTAAAAACCTTGTTTTATTCAGACACGTATGCCTATTATTCACTACCTGCTATTTCAACTCGAGAAGCACTAGCTTCTCTGCTGATTTGGGGATGATGTTTTAGGTAAATGAATTATTTACCCATGGACTATCTACTCCCCCTCCCTCCCTGTGCACACGTGCCAATGCAGGTAAAATAAATTTTAAATCATGATTTGCATTGTGAATGAAAACCGGAATAAAAAACTGCTGGCTTACATCCACATTGCATGATTGGTGTGCTACTCCTCTAAAATTACTACCCCCAGAGGATATTTCCTGCCACAAGTGATCATGATCTCTGACTTTCCCCTTCTCCCCTCTTTTCCCTCTAGTCCCTTTCCCCTTATCCCCCTCTTCAAACTCCCCCTTACAAACCCAGCATATTTTTGATTTTTAATTGCGAGACGATCCTCTGCAGACAACAACATAGGGTAATGTGTATTTCTCAAACGAGAAATAGCTCCATTAGCGGTGCCAATGAATTTAGTCAGTGCCTTGACCATACGCTCACCCTCATCCAACGTTTCAACTATTTCTAACAACTGCATAGTGTTAAAACTGTCTCTTTGCGCGTGGGCTTAGGAGACTGCAATGGCTCGATGTTCTTTGATTCGATTTGGAAATTGAAGATCGTTCACTTCCACTAGCTTCGCCTCACAGTCCAAAGAGATTTTATTGCTGTGGAGGAGGGTATTTTGAAAATTTTTAAAGCGTAAAATGGCCCTATCCCCCGAAACCGTTTCCACTGACTGGTAGCCATGCCGTCTACTGTGCTTCATATGATTTTGTAACTTTAATTCTGTCCAAAATCGAGACAGGCATGTTGGACAGTAGAAACATACCCCCTTATTCTTACCCTCCCCCAGAACTCTACTGATGTCTGTAATTGGGTTAAAATGGCCAATTGCATTGGGTTCACTAGGTGGTGTATACAACAACCAAACCCAGTGCTTCACCAATTTAATTGACGGGCCCCTTACTGGGAACACCACCCCCTTCTTTTTAGAACGAACCCCATCCTCAAATTCAGTTTCATATTGAACCACAGTAACGCCGATATTCAAATGGGCATTGGCCCTTTCAAAAATATCAATAGACCTAGCGTTACTGGGTATTTTCCCTCTAAACAAAAAAAAATCTACAATGGGAAAATCGGACCCCACCTTCCCATGCACAGCCCAATATTCTAAATTTTTCTTTGTAGCGTCATGTGCTAGAGGCTCAAATGCTGATATAAGGAAAGCGTGCTTGAAACATTTTTGACCTGTTTCAAAACAGATTCTTTGAACGCCTCTGCAACCCTCTAAATCGGGATTATATTTTAAAACTGTATCCCTCTCAGACCCCCCCTCCCCCTCTTAAAATAAAATCTTTTAAAGTTACAAATATTAACGCTTAAATTTTCAACAAAAAGAACCACAGACCCACTACCATTTTCACTATAATTTTCGAGATGCGTAATAATGTGGCCTATCCAATCCGAAAACGCACCCTCAAAATTTTCTAAATGCGAATAGACCACTCGCATCTCGGTATGTACATAATGATGATAAACCTCACTTTTTCCCTCGTTTAAATAAAACACCTTTAAAACAATTGAAACCTTAATTGAATCCCTACCACCCCACAACTGAATCTGGATTCCTAACAGTGCACGAATTCTATCTACATATTCATGGACAATTTCTATAGAGTCAAATACAAAATTATCCCCCATAAGCGAATTAAAAGGGTCCCCAAAATTTGCATTGTAAACGATTATCGTATTTAAAATTGAATTTGACAGTTGGAATTCAGGAAATGTTATAAATTGGATATTGTCACCCTCCTCCTCCCCCTCTTGTATATCATCACCACCCCTCCCCCACATTGTTCAATAATAGGACTATGGGAAACCACTTCATTAGTTTGAAGTGGAAGTATGTAATCAGTGGGGGGAGGGTTCCCTGTTAATTCATTGGTAAAATCCTCTAAAAGCTGTAAGGTGTTTGGACTTAGCAAGGGTAAGTCCCCCTGCTCAACTGCACTATTATCACCATTAAAAAAATCAGTTAAAAATCCGTCAATATTATCTGAAATTTCAAGTTTCATTCCACGGTGAATTGTTGGAGAGCTCCATAGTCGCGTCTTCTTCTCCAACTGTTGAGAATGGCGACAGGGAATATGGTACCAATACAACCTATAAAAGAAAATAGCTTATTTTCAAAGTCTCTAAATCACCCTATTTTTAAAATTGGATTATTATTTACATGTACTTAGTAGTAGTAGTAGCATTTAGTTACTTCCCTACTTCATATATTCTGAAAGTTTCAGCTTGATATTTACAATCTAAAAGATGACATAGTATCTTTTGATTTTGTTCAAACAACCCCTCAAAAAAAATTTCATATTAATACTCTTCTGCTTTGAAAAAAACCGGGGTCTTTACTTGGTAGCCTATCGCTTTCAGGCCATATACAACTCTTTCCGATAGAAAATTGTTTTTATAATATTTGTAGAGGCAAGATTAAGCATTCGTTAATAAAGCAGTTTATATCGCAAAGATTTTGCTATTTACTATGGGAAATTATGTCCGGGATACAGTGCCTTTTTCTGGCTTCGCTAAGAGGATTCAGCTGGCTGAATGTATGCTATATTTGACATGATTCAAAAAGGGGAACGCTATATTTTATCAGGTTGAAAAAAATATCCCTTGCACGCTTGTACTGTGTTGAAAAAGATGAAATGAATGGTCTAAAAAAAAGTTAAAAAAAGGCTTACTTCTAAGTCCCTTAAAACTCGGGGAAAACTATAATATTCTAGTGAAAAATAGCATTATTAGTTTCAAATGGCGAGATAAAAGGCTCTCTAACAGTAAATTAGAAATTAGCGAAAAATATTATTATGAGGTTGAAAAAATAGCGAAGATGTCTGCAGTAGGCAGAGAAAATAAGGCGATAGGAAAGATTAGAAAAGAGCGGTTTCTTTGACAAGTAAAAAACAATTACATTATATTTAGGTATCTCTGAGGGGAGGGAGCAGTGAAATTTAAGACATGGGGTGTGGGGGGGGGGTATTTTTTTATAAAAAATAGATTATTTGATTAAAAAAAATTTACTCACGTCTTCAAATTGATCAAACACTTGACAGGAAGCTGGAGGCTTGGAAATTACACGATAGGGAGCCATTGGTTGGTCTATGACTTGCCTGGAGGGGCCAACCTTTCTATCTTGCATGGAAGGCTCAGCACTTGACGGAGACAGTTGAGGAGAGTGCACTGACACTTGACGGGGAGCTGATAGCTCAGATATTGCGGGAGAAGGAGCCGATGTTTGGCCTACGGCTTGTCTTGAAGGCCCAGGCATTGCAGCTTGCACGGAAGGCCCCGTAGCTAGACTGGGACTTGAAGGGTGCACATTTTTGGGTTGTAATAGGACCACAGAAGGCCCCGCAGCATAACTGGGGTTCGAGGGGGCAGCATCATATCCGTGTAGGGCGGGGATAGTTACTTTCTCGCCTTGCTCATGGAGTGCAGATGGACCTGGTAAAACATGAGGGGGATAGATGGGACGGTGATGTCTTCTCTTGTATGGATGTGGTGGCGGTGGCGATGCCACTGGCTTGTACAGTGGGTTTCACCATATTATGAGAAGCCGCCCATTCTCTTTTCGGTTTTCTGCCAGGTTGCATAGAGGCTTGCGCTGGGGCTGCCTCACCCTCTCTTGCTCTCTTTGATGGAGGAGGCGCGCATTCTTCATAATTGTCCTTAAAAGAAGAAAAAATTTAGTATGGAATAATGATCCCCTTTTTACAGAAGAAAAATTAGTACCCCCCACACCTAACCATAATTTTGTCTAGAAAGCATTTATCGCAAAGAAGCCTCTCCCCCCTTTTCAGCAAAGCAAAAAGTAAAAATTTGCGAGAAATATACTAGGCTTAGAAATCAAACGTTTTTATTACACAACTTGTGAAAAAATAAATCTTGACAATCAGTAGTCTGTAGCCTTAGGATAGAAATCAATGTTTCTATTTTGACCATTTAGAAAAAAATTTAAATGTTCCAGTCTATAGGCTTTAAATAAGATAAAAAAGATCGTTAACCCAGCTTATAGGCCTAAAATTTGTGATCATATGTAAAAATGCTATTCAATTTACGCATAATATAAGCTTCATGCAACTCCTAAAGACTTTTCTTTCTAGCCTTGCGTATCAAAGTTAAAAAACCATAGTTTTCACGCCCCCTCCTGGGAATGTAAAAGAAACTTCATCCAAAGAAAGCTAGAAAAAAAATTAAAAACATGCCTAGAGACGCAACGCATATATTTACACATCCTCTATGGTCAAAGGTTTATATAATTTAAAAGGACCTGCGCTTCAGTAAATCTTCTCATTGTAGCTATGTATCTTTTTCTTAAACCAGCCCCCCTTTACTTTTCACGCAAAGAAACAGTTTGTTTTCACCTTACAAAGAAGGTGTTAGAAGCGAGGCACTGCCCTTCCCCCCCCCCCTCCTCCATATAAACATTGAGTACTCAAAATGGAAGATACATTTTCCATATTAAAATATTTATCGTAACTGTCACCTCTCCCCCTCTTAACAATCCCCCCCCCTTTTACAGAAGAAAGCCCCTCTTCCTTTTCAGTAAAGCAAAAAGTAAAATTTGCGAGAAATATGATATTTGGTTAATTTGATCAAAAAGTATCCCTTTTCAGTGAAACCAGTGTAATGGAAATCCATAAGGATTAAGAAGCAGGATGTACAATTGACAGGAAGCAATAATTAAGGTTTTAAATCTTTGTGGGAAATCTGTAAGTCAAGCCGTAGCGGCTTAATACCTAAGGGATTGACAGAAAGTTGACAGTCACTTTTAGGTAAGATATAGAATTTATCAAAAACTGAATTAAAGTCGTAAACAGGGGGAGGGGGTGATGGTTTACATGGTAAAAAGAGTGTATTTTACGCTTTCTATCGACTATAATCATCATATAGTGGAGTTTTTATTGTGGGGAGGGAAGGGGGTATCCCCTGAATTTGAATTTACTGGAGGGGTGACTATGTAAAATGATTTTATTTGGAAATAAACTAAGAAAATTTACTAAACTGAACTCACATTATAAATTGATGTAGCCAGAGTTTCCAAATCAATATTCGATGCTTGTTCCATTGTGTCTTAAAACTTTATGATAGCTTAATCATAACGCATGACCATTATATACAAATCTCAAGGGCAAATTGTGATGTAATGGGAAACCTTACATTTCCGACTCCCTGATTCGCTTAGAAAGAGGCACGTGATCCTGTTCCCGTTAGACTCGATCAATACATTCCCCACCGATTATGTAATCAATTTCTCAGAAATCCACTTCCCCTCTTGTCCTAGTCGATTACGCAATCAATTTCTCAGAAATCCAGTTCCCCTTCGATAATGTAATCAAGTTCTCAGAAATCCACTTCCCCTCTTGTCCTAGTCGATTATGTAAATCAATTTCTCAGAAATCCACTCCCCATCGAGTCGATCAATACATTGTTCCCTTCAATGCGCATGTGCAAACTTCTCCCCGGAGTCATTACACCTAGAAACAACAAATAAATCGACCTTGAAAAAGGGGGCATTGACCCCATTAGACTCGATCAATAATCCTTGAATAAATTATGTCCCGTCAGCGTTAGACTCAATTATAGATGGCAGCAGTGGTGTCGACTGGACCTCCTGATAGCTCCCTACTACCAGGACTGTTTCTCGTATCTAAGAGTACAGTTGCTACGATGAAAAGAATCAACAATGAAATGATGCAACGTTGCCACGTGTTGCAACAATGCGACGATGAAAAGAAGTTGCGACAATCTAAGAATTGTTGATTAAGAGGATTCGATACCTTTAAATTCATTTTGCGAGTATCGGCGTCGACTGACAGTCTCAAAGACACAGGGCCCATTAGTGAATTTTTCCAGCACCACAGGGAACTCTTAAAACAATGTTGGTTAAAGATGACTGGAGATTTTAAATATGTCAACAGTTCGAAAAGCTAACGAGAGGCTAATTTAAAACCCTCAGCCGTTCCTTTGGTATTGCTGATAAGCCCCTTTGACAACCATCCTGCATATAATCCAGTGTGTTCTGATTTGCTTAAAATCCCCCTTAACGTTTTCTGAAAGCTTCTCTTAATGCCTCAAGCCGTTTTGGAGACCCTGGATTGAAAAGACCCACTTTTACTATAACCAGCCTTATGTATAAACAATAAGCACCTTGAATAACTTACAATCCTTGCCCCAGGGGCAATAGAGGGTTATGTCATTCCCATAGGCATAATTATTGGCCCTTTAGACTATTTGAACATGGCTATTTCAAAAATTGTTATCTGATGTTTTTGGATGGAGGGTGGCTAAAAAGGGCAGAGGAGGGGGACCCGCCTTTTTGATAAGCTTGATGCCAATAGTGCTTTTTGGTTAGTCCCCGAAGCCGCGCCGAAATAAATTTGGTGATGCGGGACTCAATTATGCTCGGCAGGTCGCCGGTGCACCGAAAAAGTTTCAGCGGCGCGCCGCCGAAAACTGATCGGTGGTGCGCCGTCAATTGATCGACGTTTGTCCTATTTTTAGAATTTTCTTGTTTCATAAAAGTTTCGAAAACTAAATTGGTATCTGTTCTTTTCTGAATTGCTTCTAAGCAAGAGTTCTTGGGGCCCACATTTCGTTTTCAACTTCGTTACCATGGCCGAAGCTCGGACAAAATAAGGACGAGACGTCAATCTTAACTCCTCCCAAACATTCTTTTCATCCAAATGATCGACGGTGACACCTTTAACTGCCTGAAGATTGAATTAATCCGAAAAATAGGGAATTTAAAATTTTCTTGCACCATGTCTGGTGCAAGAAACCTCAAGGGAATCTGATGTATATATCTTACTCCATGTCTGGATTTCCTGGTCTTGCAACATACATTCCACTTCTGTGACTACCTTATACCTGTTTTTCAATTCCCTATTAATTTTTCCCTTCATTACAATACTCAGAAAAAAACAATGTTTATGTCCAATTTACCGTTGTTTTTTCTTCAATGGTATCGCAACGAAAACTAAAGGTGAAGGTAAAGAGTACGGGATTGGACTTCACAGTTCCTACTGGTGGTTCTGTTCTCCATTTCATGGCCTTTCGGCCAGGAAGTGCAATGGGGGCCAGCCATCCTTTGCTTTCATACACCCTTCCTCTTTACCTTCCCCATATTTCTACAGGTACCCATTTAGAGCTGGTTCGACTCTGGCTAAGCATATAGAATCACGCCACTGACCCCCGTCCTAAACTATATAACAGTGACACCAGGGTTCAAACCCCTGTCCTCGCGCACAAAGGATTTTAAGTCTAGCATGCTAATCTTGACCCCGACTTGGCAGAAAATTAGGAGATAGTTAATTGGCTTGCGACTTCTGAAAAGCTATTTGAATATCGTCCTAGTTGTGTAGGTCACATTGCCACATCGTGCCACATTTGCCTCTAAACATTATGTTACAAAGTCCACATAAAATGGAGGGACGGTTATTCACTATTGTATTATTGAACGCAAGTATTAAGAAAGTTTGGAAAGTCAGCGAATTTCTTTTCTTTAGGGATGAGGTTCTGGAAACTCTTAAATTTGTAGTTTTTGGGGCCAAATTCTCGTCAGCGGTTCTTCCTATCAATATGGAGAAAGGGATTTAACTTCTAGTATCTCTTTGGCTAGAGAAATATGTTTAAACCACAGTTTATATAATTATCCAGTATGATCTTTCCCTATCTCACCCATTATAAAAACCCGGACCAAGGTGCGAGTGCTCCAGAGAACGTTTTTGCAGATAGAAACATAAGCGGAATCAGATCTTTTCACGGGTAGACAAGACAGACTGTGATCTAATCGGAAACAAGTGGAAACCCGCTATTACGAATAATGCACTTTGTTGGAAACAATCGGAAACAGACTAACCCGCTAATGCAGAAAGAAGTGGGAAGAGCTTTTTGTTCGTACCGAGAATGAAGACCAGAAATGATCTACGATAAACATACTGGATAATTATATAAACTGTGGTTTAAACTATGCGTGTGAATAGGCTGTAAAATGGAATTTTGCTCCCCAATTATTATAAAGTATTTCTATTGCGAAGTAAAAGATTATATTTACTTTAAACTATTAGGCGGCTTTTATGTAAATCTGTTTATTCTGATAGTTCTTTCCCCGGGGGCTGTGGGGATTTATGTCAACCCCGGACGCTAGTTATTTAATATTTGACTATTTTGAATAAAATGATTTTTGATCAGGTGTATTTTTGGAAAAAATGGAGCGCGGGGTGGCTGGTTGCCCTCTGATCACTTTTGACTCTTAAAAAGGGCACTAGAACTTTCCCTTTCAAATCGAATGAGCCAGTCAATTTCCCTTCAAAGTTTATACGACCGCCTCTGCCATATGAAGTCCCTCTGGGGAAAAATGGCCTTATGTGTATTCAGTATAGGCAACGCTGGAGCGTTGCCTCTGATTTCTGGCCGCTACGGAAAAATTTCCTGGTTAAAAATCCCCCCTCGCAGAAAATCCCCCTAAAATTCCGTATATTTCCTAATAAGAAATACTATGTAAACAATGGGCAAATTGGGCAATTTTGAAGCTTTACCCCAGGGACTATGAGGGTTATGTCATCCCCAAAGACAGAGTTATTTGACCCTTGATCTATACTGAATCAAGTGGCTATCTCAAAATTTTGATCAAACGTCTGTGGGGAAAAAGTGGCGCTGTAAGGGAGGTTAGTTGCCCTCCAATCTTTTTGATCACTTAAAAAGGGCATCAAAACTTTTTTTTTTCGTTCGAATGAACCCTCTACCGATATTCTAGGACCATTATTTCGATACGATCACCTCTGGGAGAAAAAAACAAACACGCATCCGTAGTTTTATTTTGGCAAAGAAACACATGATCCTACATTTTTGTAGATAGGAGCTTGAAACCTATACTGCAGGGTTCTTGGATATACTTTCTTTTCAATTTGTCTTAAAAAAGAAAACTAGAACCTATGATTCCCGTTAAAATAAGCCCTCCCCATAGGATCATTGTTTCGCTACGACCACCCCCGGGGGAAAAAAGCAATAAAATTAACACGCATCCGAGATTTTTATTTTAGCAAAGAAACACAGAATTCTGCATTTTTGTTGATGGAGCTTGAAACCTCTACAGCAGGGTTCTCTGATATGTTGAATCTGATAGTGTGATATTTGTTAACATCGCTCGACCTTTCGAGGGTGTTCCCCCTTTTTTGAAAATCAGGCAGATTATCCAGGATTGCAGCTTATGATGGGCTCTCTGCGTCATAAATTTTCACGGGTAACCTTAAACATAATGAATCTTGTATATTTGAAATCAACCTAGAATGTCTATTCTTACGTTGTATCTGGTGTTATCAAAATCTCGTTTTTAAAGGTCCGATGGCTATTAGGCCATGTCGCTCGTTACCTATGGTTCGTTATCACGAATTGGTTGATACACCGAGTACAAAATTCTATTTAATTCTGATTTTGATATGCTGAATCTGTTTTTAAAGGATCGATGACTATTAGGCCATGTCGCTCGTTACCTATGGTTCGTTATCACGAAGCGTTTGATACAGCGAGTACAAAATTCTGTTTAATTTTGATATGCTGATACTGTTTTTAGAGGATCGATGACTATTAGACCATGCCGCTAGTTAGCTATAGTTCGTTACCACCAATTGTTTGATACAGCGACTACTTGGGAAAAATTGTTCTTTAGGAATGCAAACATAATTTATTAAGACACAAATTTTCCTCCCTATTTGATTCCGTGGTCTCCCATTTTAGAAGATGAATTCGGTTTATCTAATTTCTAAGGTGCGTAATATGAGGGCTCATCCTGGTTTCGTCTTCAAAGAAGAGGTAATAACGCGAGTCGATACACTGCGCCTACTTGGAGTTAATTTCTCTTCGGATCTCTCATGGACTGAGCATCTCAGTAAAATTACATCCTCTTGCAACAAGAAGTTAGGAGTTATCCTAAGATGCAAAAGTCTTCTCCCTGATTATTCTGTTCTGCCACTTTTCAATTCGTGCATCAGACCTGTCATGGAATATGCATGTCCTCTCTTCGCTGATGCACCAAAAAGCCACATCGCTCCACTCCAACATATTCAAAATAGAGCAGTGCGTGCGGCAACCTCTGGCAACACGAAAGCTAAAACCCCACAGCTGATACAGGAACGTTTCGATGTGGCGTCCATGTCGGTTTTCTATAAGTACTTGTATTTCCCTCCATCGGAGGAGCTATCAAAGCTCGTTCCTGATAAAGCAAAGCCCTTGCGATTAACTCGCTGAAGTACAGCTCGTCAGGACTACCTTGAGCAGGGTACTCTTTGCCAAGAATATCTGAAAAGGAGTTTCGCCCGCGATCGGTTGCCACATGGAATAGATTGCCGGCAGAGGTAATCCCGAAAAATCCTTCCCTTGACGCATTCAAGAGAAGGTATAACAAGTACCTCAAAATTAGAAAATGAGGTAACTACCAGGACTAGCGGCAAATCATCATTTGTGATGGAGCCGTGAAGCCTGTAATAAAAAAAAATCGATTCTTACGGCAAAAAATTAAGTATTTGCTTCGCTCATCCGCTTAAAATCTCCTGACCAAGGAATTTTATATAGGGAGCCAGGCCTAGACAGATTTATAACACATCTTATACAGGAAGCCAGGCCTAGACAGAGCGAAGGGAGCCTCCATTCAGACAAAAAAAAATTTAGAAGGCAACCCTGCCGTATGGATTCGTGACATTTGACTCTTGACATTTATTCGTGACATTTGACACTTTATAAGAACTCATTTTTATAAATCAGCTTCTCATTTACTTGCTATAACAAATAATCAGTTAGAACAAAATAGAATATTAAAACTAATTTTTTATCAAGCGGGGGATTAAGATATGTAGATGTTCCAGGCCTACAGTATAGTTTAAGCCCTATAAAAGAACAAAAATCTTCAGATTTTAATCAGTGTGAATAAAATCCCACTCTCCTTCCACCCAGCGTTTTATGGCAAAACATTACGAAAAGTTACTGCACAGGTCTTGGACTCATCGAACATCTTACCTAAATATTCAAATTTTGCCCAAAATTCTGATTTTTGCCCAAAATTCTGAAAACATTTCAGTTCTTAAGTCGAAGAAACTAAATAAAAACTTATATTTAAGCCTAAAATTAACCAATAAGAAAAATATGTCAGTTAAAAAAAAAAACGTAAATAAATTACTAATAAAAGTTCCAAATGAGAATAGTTTCTAAGCAAAGCAAACGGTCATGTTTAAACCTAAGAGGAACAGAAATAAGGTCAAACAATAATGCAAACATGAAACGACAGAAATGACTATGAATGCTACTACGACTAACTCATTGCAGCGCCAACCCGCCAAAGGCCAATACAGTTGCACATACTCCTCCTTCACCACAATCTATTCAAACTTGGTACTGATGTGTTAGCCAGTACACACTCGAGAATTTTGGATCTATCAAATCAGACAATAACCGGTTTATTGCTGTTTGTATACGGAGACAAATAGCTTCGGCTCAGTGGAAAACTACATTTTGCATGCAGCCCCGCTATGCTTAACCCCCCTCTCCCCTAATTTACAAATATGCAGCCCAAATTGGCATATATCCTATCTATATCCCAAGCGTCCCGGTTGTTCCAACCCCAGACCTGTAGATCCAAATTCTCGAGTGTGTACTGCCTAACAAATAAGTACCAAAAACTTCACTCCTAACCCCCCCCCCCCCGTGAGGTTTCAATTTCCTTTTAAGTCATCCCTTATTATTTTTTCCCATCCCATTAGAGTTGACCTGCCGAGTAATGACTAAATAAATGATTCCAAAATGAACATAAATTAAAATAAAAAAAGTGAAGCAAGCATAAGTCAAACAAAAACCCAAATATGAGTAGGGCTACCGCCCCTCTAGATCCTCTAAAAGGCTAGAGCGTCACTTGCGCTTTACTGAAAACGGAAATATATTAAAAAGTTCCTCTTTTTTTTATTGATTCGTAAATCTTCCTCTTTTATTTAGGCATGAATTTTATATGAGATAGAATGCAATGGAAAGTTTTGACAAATAAGAGGCATTTAAAAATATTGCAAAATTAAATTAAAATTGATTAATGTAATTATTTGAATATTTTTTTTCTTTCGTATAATCCTGACTATTATCGTGATTAATGGTTTGACTAATAAAAACCGCACAGTTCATAAACATATAGCTTTCAGTCAAGCATAAGTGGCACTCAAGCCTCTTAGAGGCTTTGAGAGGGGGGGGGGTGTACTCTCACTGCATTTTCAGCAGCTCTTATTCGTAAACCTTGATTAGCATTGTGATATTATTTTTTTGTGTTTTTCTTAATTTTATGACAAATGAAAATCTCACTGCTCCAAATACAAATTATTTTCAATAAATGCAAGTGACGCTCTGATCTTTAGAGGGTTTGGGGGGGGGGGGGGGTTAAAGCCCTGCTCTATTTGCGGTGACTTCTGTTCATATTAAGTTTGACTTGATTGTTCATTTTACTGTCTGTTCATTCGAAAATTCATCTATTCACCCTTATGATTATTCATTTTGATTTCTATTCATTTTGGGTTTCATTTATCCACTCATAGTGATTTCTTTTGTTTTTTAAGTTTAAATTATTATATGACTTTATTATCCCTCGTTTATGGTTGTAGTATTGATATTTACTTTTATTTGGAAAACATCTTTCTTGGATCTTTTTTTTTATTATTTAGTATAAATAACTAGATACTACAACCAATTGAATTATTTTCATATACAATATCACATGATTATGTATCTAACAACAATGTCATACACAAGTATATTAATAATAAAATGACAAAAATTGTGAAGAAGAAAAAAGAGGATATTTCCACCCAGTAAAAAAAAGGAAGAATAGATATGCAGGTATTGCGGTCGAGACCTCCGCTCGACCGTCTTCAGTATACAAAAGAAAACACAGAGTAAAAAATGTGGTACTTATGTATTATGCCGCCAACACTCAAGAAGTGAAGTTAGGTTACTTCTGATGAAATTTACCAAAGCATGATGAAAATATAATACTTTAGAAACAAATTTGGGCTATATATTTGCACATTTAGGGGGGGGGATAAACTACTCTAGCCCCCTTCCCCCTAATGCGCAAACATATAGCCAAAATTGTATTATTCCAATGTATGCTGTTACCCGCCACTTGTTTTCCACTGGGCGTAAACTAATTGTTTCTTAATACAGACAGAAAACCTCGAGTTTTCTGTCTGTATTAACCTCGAGTTTGTTCGGATATGAAAACCTCGAGTTTGTTCTCGAGTTTTGCAAGTACACAAAAAATACAGACAAAATCCTAAGGACAAAGTAAAAACGAAACGAACAGCTATACCCGCGGTCGACCTCCGCTCGACCATCAGTGTTCAAAAGTAAACACAAAGTAAAAAAAAAAATACGGACATAGTCCTAAGGACAAAATAAAAGCAAAACACTAAGTTTAAATAGGCCCTCTTCAAGGAACGACGAGAGGGTAACGGGCACACTTTTTACTCTTTATTTTACTCTTTCGCACTGAGGAGGACGGTCGAGCGGAGATCTCGACCGAAATGTCTGCAAATTTTCTTTGTGTTTTTCATTGGCCGGAAATATCCTCCTTTTTTTTCTTCACGTTTTTTTCATTTTGTCACGCATAGCCTGTGTGGTCTTACAAATTATTGAAAATAAGATCAATGGAACAATGTCCAACATCAAGTCACGGGATAATGTTTTTGAGGATTTTGGTTCTGGCAAGTTGCACTTACTCTCTTGGATTAACTTTTTTTCGTTTTTTTTTCTTTTTTTACAAACTTCATTATTCATTTTACAAATGATCATCCTGTTTTCTTTGAACTTCACTTTATTTTTCAAATAATTTTTCCATGCCATTTAACATTTTATCTCTTGTAGAACTTGGGCATGGTGCGATAAACGCTTGGACAGTATTTTTTCGCAACATGTTCAAAAAGTTGTCTCCTACCTTTTATAATAGGAATATTCGACGTTAAGAAATTGCTAAATTCAATAGCATAAGCAGGTTTCATCACTTCAGGCTTAAAAGTTTCTAATTCAATGTCTTTTCCAAATAAATCCTTCCAGTTGCCCCAGAAGACAGGCAAGAAATACTCTTTATTTAGGAATGTCACATTGCAATTCAGACTGGCCTCTTCGAAGTTGTTTGTCGTGAAGTTACAAGTATCCACTACAACCTTTCTTATAAGTTCTTCACCTAAACCAATCCACGACATGGGTTGAACTTTGTTTCATTCAAACGGTGATACAATGCCTCTATTATTGGGTGTCCTTTGTGGAATTTAAGTATTCCGTTTGCAAAGTTTTTTAAAATGAAAGAATTAAGATCTGCCGTGGACTTCATTAAAACTGCATCCAAGTCAATATAGAGTCCACCAAATTTTTTTAATAGCGCATTCTTGCCAAATCAGACACATGCTCTACCTTGTGGGAGGATGTACTCTTTACTTCTTCGTAGATTCGTCCTAAGTTATCATTTGTGAAGAATTTATTTGCGTTTAATTGGACGAGCTTGACATTAGTAAGATTCTTTATCCAGTCATTCTGCTGTTCCATTTTTTCTTCTTTAACTCCAGTCATGTAAATCACAACAAGATGTGGATATTGTGCTCGAGCGGCAGCTTCAACACAACAAGATTGTCGCGGATTTAAATATCCCGCGTCGCTGCTCTCAACAAAGAAGGTCGTGTTGAAATCGTGGTGATCGCTGATCTCATTAAGCGTATGAATTTCGATCTCAGGTTCCATAATGTGATGCACTTGGATATGGAGGAATTCATTCCACTTTGCTTCGAGATTTGTGTACTTAACTACCATGATTATAGTAACAAGCAAGAGGCCTATTAAAACGAAATACCTCGTTTGGACTGTCATCTTAGTCTCCTGGAAGAAAGAAATCTTGAGAAATAACAAGTTCAATCATAAATGCTTTCAATTTTTATTTGCAATTTGACAAAACCTGTAAAAAAGGAAAAATACGGAAGAGCGCATCTTATAAGAAAACAGCTTAAATACAAGAAAATATTTATGGAATGTTATTTATGATGCAAATGCAATTTTTCTATTACATCGCATTTCCAGTTTATAGAATTTAATTTTTTTTTTGAATTTGTATAGATATATTTATATTCTTATGGTTACAGATTAGCCAATCATGACTAGTATATTATTATGCTTTTCTTTTTTTTACTTTCTTTATTACTAATGATTTATTTTTTGAATTTAAAGGAATAGATTTGCATTCTTATAGCTACAGACTAGCCTGGCCTCCCTTGCCCAGTATTCTTCTTGTTGTTATTATTTATTTAAAAACCTGCCATACAAAAAAGGTATTAACGTACAATTGGGGCTGTTGAGAAAGAAACATGTTAAGATAACGATTCTTACTTCATAATATGCAGAAAAATTGTATTCAAAAGATTTTGAAGGCACTTCCACTATACCCTAGTGTGCCAATATATAGCCCAAATTATATATTTCCCATGTATCTTGTTATGCGTCGCTTTTGTTTCAACCCGTGTACCCGTAAATTGAATCAACGCTGACGAAATCAAGAAACGGAAAAACAAGGGGAAATGTACAATTTGGGCTATATATTCGCACATTGGGGAAGGGGGTAAAGTATAATGGAAGCGGCCTTCAAAATGCGTTTAAATACAGTTTTTCTACATGTTTTGAAGCAGGAATTGTTTTCCTCAACATGTCTCCTTCTCAGTAGCCCCAGTAGGCTAATATCCTCCAAAAAAAGATAAAGACAGAGCATAAACAAAAGAAAATAAGTTAAAGAAAAGACAAAAAACGCAAATCAAACCGGTAAAAACAAAGAAAACACTTTGAAAAAATTATGATTGGGTTCAGAACAAACTTCAACGCAAACACTTAAAAACACATAAATGCTTGGGTAAATTATTGGCTCGCAACCGAGGCGGGTTTTGTTTTCAGTAAATTAGTGTTATTTTTTGTTTCATTATTCTATAAATATTGAGAAATAGGATGTGTCAGTTTATTTGAACAGGGGGTTGGGGCTGGGACGCAGACGTCATGGCAGCAAATAAATATATTTTGAAAAACTGCTGAAGAGGGAATCAAAAGTACTACTGATATTGCTAGCAACACACTACAGCGCCAAGCCGCCTGAAGCCGACACAACTGCACACGCTCCTCCTCAATCCCAACCTGTTCAAAGCACCCCTCTTCACACCCTCCTAAGAAGCACTAGTTTTCTTTAAATCCTTTCTTGCGACCTCTTCGCACTCAATTCGGGAACGACTTACTTTTCGTTTGGCCTTGGACGTTCGGTCATCTAAACGACACGGGGAATCAAATGGTAAATAATTTCTTAGACCACACTGCTTTTCCATTTACAAAAAATTAAACAAGAAAAACGGGTTTTAATTTCTATAAAGCAGTGAATACAGTTTTGTTTATTTAATATGTGAGTTTTTTTTCCTATTTATTTATATTTTTTCTTTTGTTTTGTTTAGTATGTTTTTTATGTTTATGTAAGAATTTTTTTTTCCGTTGAGAAAGGCTCCCGAATGTGGGCCGAAATATTCGGAGTATTTGTGTTTAATTAAATGTGTTTGTATTCACTGCTTTATAGAAATTAAACCCGTTTTTCTTGTTTAATTTTTTGGGAATCAAATGGTAGCCTATTACTCACTTGTTATTGTTGTAATTAGTTTAAACTAATATTTCAAGTGAAAAAAATCAGTAAGCTATTAGATAATACACTATTTAAAATGTGAATAAAGAAAGAAAATCCAAATATTACCCATTCTGGTCTGATTTCTAAATCTCTCTGATGGAAATCTCTTGATTCTCCTGTCTCTCAAGTTTAATTTCTTGAGTGGAATCGAATCCTCGAAATAGGTTTTTCCTTCTATGTCGAAATAATAAGAAAAACCGAATATTAGAACCTAAATGTTTGTAGTAGTCTACCAGAAAATGAATCTTACTCACACTCAGGGTTGCGCCCGCTGGTGATTTATCACCAGATGTGGTGATTTTTCATCCTCCTGGTGATTTTTCTGGTTATATTCTTGAATCTGGTGATTTTATTTTTTAATTTGGTCATTTTTGACGATTTTCATTTAATTTGGTGATTTTCTACAAAAGTAGTTGACATTCTATGCATGATTGGTTTTCACTGTCTTACTGAGGAAATAACCAGTGACTTTCACATGTTTTGTGTCTTATTTTTATTTGTTATTTCCAAAGAATGGCGTTATTTTGTGCTTCTCTGTATCCTTTTGGCTTGGTAATCGGCTTCCCCGTAGTTACAAATTTTAATTTATAAATATACTTGTGTCCCGCAAGGCCGTACCCAGGATTTTTTTCGGAGGTGGTTTTACTCAAAGATTTTTTCTCGGTGGGGGGGGGGGTACACAAAAAAACATCAAAAAACGTAATTTACAAAATTTTTTTATATCCATTTTTGTTACGTTTTTTCGAGTCAAAAAAACATTTCGGGAGGAGTTCAAACCCCTCTAGGTACGGCCTTGGTATCCCATGTGTGCTAGAAACGGATTGAGGCTCAGTAACGAAAAAAAATTCTCATGTAAAGAAAGCGAAGTCCCACATGAACATAGATTGAGCAGCATAGGCAATGTTTTTTTCCAAGGGACTTCACAGTCTCAGGGAAAGGGAAGAAAAGATACTAAGTTTTGAACGCAACATATATTTTGTTTTTAGTGTCTTGAACACACTAAACAGAGAAATTTTCATAACTGATTTTGGTTCTTTAGGCTTTTGTCAAACCTACTTGTCTACAGTGGCGTCGTTTGGGGGTGGCAGGGGGGCAGTTGCCCCCCAATAAATTAAAAAAAAGCTATTATATAGCCCATGCCCCTTAACTCTCTGGATGTGGAATTTGTTTGCTCCCTCAATAAAAATTCTGGAGCTACGCTCATGTTCGTCTATGACACATACAGAAACGTGCATAGTTCACCCTTACCAGGTCTGAGATTAGGCTTAGCCTAACTAGGTTTCTGATGGGAGTTTGCTCAGAAATTATCTTTAGCATTAAAGTAAATGGACTCTTGAGGGAGAAGTTTAAAAACTAATTTTTATCTGATTTTCTTGTGTATAGAATGTTGGCATGGGACAAGCCTCCCTAGTTGATGCTACATTTAATTCAAGTCTGATATTCCTGCCTTGGCCTGTTATATTCGTACTATGGATTAGATTCGAATCATCCACATTTCCTCTGCTTGCAAGACTTTGGGCTGAACTAATTTCAGTATAGGTCAGTGTTACCAACACCTCAAAACAAAATGTACCACAAATTGTATGAAAAACGTACCAAAGACAAAAAAATTGTACTATATCCAAAATTACTTTTTCCGCGTGTTACGCTTCGCGTAACAAGCGGATCGTCGGTGACGTAAAGTACTATCTATGAAAATTTTGCATAAGACATTTTCATTCACTTTCTCTCTCCATTTCTTTGTTTTTCTTTCTCTTCTAATACAGCACATTACTCCTGACAGTACGAAGTTGTTCGGAGTAACATATATTATTACAGAAACATTTTGCACCGCTTGAAATTGATTCCAAATGACGATTTTAATACAAATCAGGGGCTAAAATTGCATTTTAACCTTTTATTCTTACAGCATATTGCGAAAAAGCAGTTGCTGAGACCTGATTTTCCATTTAATAGTTTGCATAACAATCCCCTTTTCCCTTTTATAAAGATCTCGATAGAGGGGAGGATTGTTCCTGTAGCCCTCCCTAATATAAGCTACCGCCTACAAACCATACCGGAAAAAAAATTCTTTTTAAATTGAGACTGATTAAAGAAATTACTATGGGGGTTATGGTCTGGTTTAACACGTACTGGAGATTTTAATGTTGAAACAATATTTTTCTCCAAAATGCCTTTAAAAGATACTCCACTCACCTTGTAAGGTCGAGTTTGATATATCCCCACAAATGGTACAATAGAGGCCATGTCTTTCACTATTTTTAAATCACCTTAAATCATCTTTTATTTTTAAAACTGGAACTGGCTATATAAACTTTGAGTTATCTGAGGTTCCAACTAATCTATACTACAAAAGCTAAACATCAGAAAAGATTAGAAACACGACATTAATCATCACTATCTGAGTCAGAAGCCCTGGCGGCACTTGCAGTTGCAGATTTTCTGTACCCTTCTCCAGTCGTTAGAAGTACCTAACGATTTTAGAAAAACCTTAATTAAGGCTCTTTATAAGAAAGGTGATAAAAGTGACTGTGGTAATTATTGAGGCATTAGTCTCGTCTCTGTAGGTAGTGAATTACTTAGTAATATGATACTTTTGAAACTGAGAGATGCAAGACAAAGTTTTAAGAGAAGAACAATGCGGTTTTAGAAAAGGTAGAGGATGTGTCGACCAAATTTTCACTTTTAGGCTAATTATTGAGAAGTGCCTGAGTTTTCAAACACCTTTGGTCCTCAGTTTTATGAATTATGAGCAAGCGTTTGATTCTGTTGATAGAAGAGCTTTAGTAAAGGTTTTATCCTTGTATGGTATACCAGACAAATACATTAAAGTGATTAGTGCTATGTACGAATAACCCTGCTGCGGTTAAGGTAGGAAATGAGGTTGGCAGCTGGTTTTGTATTAAATCAGGAGTTAAGCTGGTTGTGTTCTGTCCCCCTTTATATGGATTGTTTTGATGAACTTTGTCTTAAGGAGCACAGGAAAGGCAATGGGAGATCACGGAATCAAATTGGGAGGAAAAAGTCTCCTGGACTTTCCATATCCTGGAGACATTTTGACGTTAAATTTTGAAAATTTTCCGATCCTCTTGAAAAGAGTTTATCTGTAAAACAATGCATTTTATTCTCTGTTTTTTAAACATTAGTTTTTTTTACGATTTAGCCAACAGGCTTCAATAAAAACCTCACCCTGTCTTTTTGTCATCAATGCTGGTCTTCAAAATTCAGAAATTTCACAAATACAGGTACCAAAGAAGAACTTCACTGGTCATGAGATAAAATTGTTTTTTAATTACATTATCAAACAGTTCGTCGTAACGAACTGTAGGTAAGGAGCGAACCGGCTCAAAAGCAACCGAATCTCTAAAAAACGAGATTTTTATACCATAGACATATCAAAAGAATTGCCTTTTTATGCTGATTTCAAATATATAAATTTCAATAAGTTTAGTTTTACCCATCAAAGGTTACGAGCCGGAGAAAATTTTCCTGATTTTTGAAAAAGGGAGAAACGCCCCCTAAAAGTCAAGTGATGTTAATGAAAATCACACCATCAGATTCAGCGTATCAGAGAACCCCATTGTTAAGGTTTCAAGCTTCTATCTGCAAAGATGTGAAATTTTGTATTTTTTGCCAGAAGAAAGATCACAGATGTGTGTTTATTATTTTTTTCCCAGGGGTGATCGTATTGACCCAGTGATCCTAGAATATCGAGAAAGGGCTTATTCGAACAAAAATTAAAAGTTCTAGTACGCTTTTTAAGGGTTAAAAATTAGAGGGCAGCTAGGCCCCTCCCACGCACCTTTTTCCCAAAATCGTCTGATCAAAATTTTGAGATAGGCATTTTGTTCATCATACATTATGTTCATACATTTTGTTCATCATACATGCATACATTATTGGGTGGGGGGGGGGCACATTTTCTGCTTGGAGGTTTTCCATGGGTAAATTTCCCATGGAGAGGAAAGTTTCCAGGGAGTAAAATTTTCAGGGGATATTATGCACTGGGGGAATTTGCCAGAATTCTTATACAAAGTTTTTTTTATGTCTTGCTTTCTCTTTCCCGTCTCAATTTATGCGCGGAGTGGTTAAGAGTAATTGTCCGGGGTAAATTTTCACCGGGATCGAATTGTCTAGAGATATTTCCATGGGGAGCGGGTTTCTCCGTGAAGATGGGGCCAGATTTCCTGGCATTATTTAAAAACGATCAGAAATAAAAAAGTCTTTTCAACTGAAAGTAAGGACCAATATCAAAACTTAAAAAAGACAGAAATTATTACGTATATAAAGGGGTTACCCCCCTCCTCAACACCTCGCTCTTTAAACTAAAGTTTGAATTTGGTCCCAATTATTTAAGAATGACTCCCGAAAGACAAGGGCCGTTTAATTAGAACAATAGGCTAAGACGCTTTTTTAAGAGTACTAAAAAACTTGAGCGTAACAGCAAGGTGTTGAGGAGGGGGCAAACCCCTTTATAGACGTAATAATTTCTGTTCGTTTTAAGTTTTAAACAAGTAAAATGAATCGTTTTATGCAATTCTGAAAAAAAAAGATAACTTTCACACGCTTTCAAAGTTTGGTAATTACAAGTTTTTTGCATATTATGAAGTGATAACTGTTTCTTAACACGTTTTCTTCTCAATAGCCCCAATTTAGGCTTATATTATATATATATATATATATATATATATATATATATATATATATATAATATATATATATATATATATATATATATATATATATATATATATATATATATATATATATATAATATATATATATATATATATATATATACTGCTAAAGAATTCAAGTTTGGTTAATGCTAATGAAATAAAATAGGATGAATATATAATAGTCTATAAACTAATTTGGACTATATATTTGCGCATTAGGGGGGGGGGGGGGTGGGGGGTAAAGCGTAGCACATATTAAATACGTAACCTAACCTAGTCTAAGTACCTCCCCCCTAAATCCAAAAAAACAACAGTTGAAATATCATAAACGCAATGAAAACCACGCTTTGCATTGCATTTCTCTATTGCAGTCTCTTGCAGTTAACCTGTCTGGCGGTTTTTTGTGACTAGTTTCTTTGCACGATATATTATGTTATATATAACAATATAGGTACTCCTTCGTTATACCTGCTCTTTTATATATGTCAAACTGTAGACGCGACGAAAAACCCATTTTTACGGTATGATTCAAGACACCTCTGTAGAGAAATACAATGTATAGCGTGGTTTTAATTGCTTATGAGATATTTAAAGTGTTGTTTTTGGGTTTCTGGGGGGGGGGAGGTACCTTGGTTAGGTGTTTAATATATGCTATGCTTGGCCCCCAACCCCCCTAATGTGCAAATAAATAGCCCAAATTTGTCTCTAAAATATTATATATTCATCCTATTTTATTTCATTGGCATTAACCAAACTAGCAGTATATAAAAGAGTAGGTATGACGAAGGAGTGCTACAATATATATATATATATATATATATATATATTATATATATATATATATATATATATATATATATATATATATATATATATATATATATATATATATATATATATATATATATATATATGTAGTTCAGCTAGATCGCCTGATTCTTACTTTAATTTCTCTCAGCAGGCTCCTATCTCCTTAATAAAAATTTTCAAACTGAGGAGATTCACCTTGGGTGGTTGGCTTTTGTTTTTATTCCACTAGATTCCCAACCATCACGAATTCAAGTGTCATTATAGCTTCATTTTCAATCGGTAAGACTTGATGTTGATACACAGAAAGATGTTTTTGTCGACCTTTGGATACCGGAAGTTAAGTGCTCTTTACGAAAAAAAGAAAATAGGTGACTGCTTGTCTGTCCCTTATCTTGATTAAATAAAAAAAACAAGTTTTTTAAACTGAAAGTAAGGAGCGACATTAAAACTTAAAACGAACAGAAATTATTCCGTATATGAAAGGGGCTGTCCCCTCCTCAACGCCTCGCTCTTTACGCTAAATTTTTTTATTGTTTTAAAAAATAAAGTTGTGAGACAGAGTCAAACTTTAGCGTAAAGAGCGAGGCGTTGCGGAGGGGACAGCCCTTTCATATACGGAATAATTTCTGTTCGTTTTAAGTTTTAATGTCGCTCCTTACTTTCAGTTTAAAAAACTTGTTTTTTTTATTTAATTTTTGAACGTTTTTGAATAAATGCAGGTTTTGATCTTGGCTCACCGTACATGAATAATTAAAACAAAATTTTCATATTAATTTACTTTTATTTAGTTAAATGGCTTTCTCGAAACTTGTTTAATTTTATTTATGAACGTTTTTATTAGTAATAAATATACGAAACTTACGAATTAACTTACGTAACGAACTTCTATATTCATATATTTTTAATACATTTATTAGGGGGTTCGCCCACTAGTCAATACCTTGCTCTTTAAAGCGAAACTTCAAATTTTGTTCCAATTCTTTAGAAATGACCGCTTAATCACAAAGGCCGTTAATTAGAATAAATAGCTCTTATGAAAGTACTAAAAAATCTTTGGCTTAAAGAGCGAGGCATTGACTACGGGGTGAACCCAATTATATATGTAATATTTTCTGTTCGTTTAAAGTTTCGATGTTGCTGCTGTTGTAGTTGAAATACTTGTTTTTTTATATTAAATTTATGATCTTTTTTTAAATAATGCTGGGAAGTCCGGCGTCCCCTTCATAGCAATGTCCCTTCCCCCATGAAAACTTCCTTCATGGAAAGATCCTCCCACATAACCCCTGACCCACCCCCCCCCCCCCACTACCAGGAAAAATCTCCCCTGAAAACGTCTGTATACTTCCAAATAACCAATACTATATGTTAACATTGGGTAAAGTTCATAACTTTCAGCCCTCCCCCCGGGAAGTTCGGGGGATTAAGTCATCCTAAAAGAAATACTTATAATATTTTCGAACATGCTGAACAAAATGGCTATCTCAAAATTTTGATCAGGTGACTTTGGGAAAAAAATGAGCGTGGGAGGGGGCCTAGTTGCCCTCCATTTTTTTTGGTCACTTAAAAAGGGCACTAGAACTTTCAATTTCCATTCCAATGAGCCCTTCCACGATATTCTAGGACAACTGGTTCGATACGATCACCCCTGGGGAAAAAAAAAAAAAAACAAACAAACAAACAAATAAACACGCACCCGTGATCTTTCTTCTGGCAAAAAATGCTAAATTCCACATTTTTGTAGATGGGAGCTTGAAACCTCTACAGTAGGGTTCTCTGATACGCGGAATATGATGGTGTGATTTTCATTAAGGTTCTATAACTTTTAGGGGGTCTTTCCCCCCTTTTTCGAAAATCAGCCAAATTTTCTCAGGCGCCTAACTTTTGATGGGTAGGATTAAACTTGATGAAACTTATAAATTTGAAATCAGCATTAAAATGTGATTCTTTTGATGTATTTATTTGTATCAAAATACCGTTTTCTAGAGTTTCGGTTACCATTGAGCCGGGTCGCTCCTTACTTACAGTTCGTTACCACGAACTGTTTGACTATGCCGAACAGATTAGGGTGAAATAAAATATTTGTCGATCAAAGAATACAGACATAGGTACAAAAATACTGAATTGTACCAGATTGTACCATATTTTTGTAAAATGTACCATATTTTATGGGATTGTACTAAATTGTACCAGTAGAGGTGAAATGTACAAAAATGATACAATTGTACCACGTTTGGCATCACTGGTATAGGTGTTCTGTTTTATTATTCCTACAGTTGGCAAGTAATCTAGAGACAAATGGAGGATATTTGCTTTATTCCTTTCTTTCAAGGCCTGTTCCTGGCTAGTTATTAAATAAAAAAAACAAGTTTTTTTAACTGAAAGTAAGGAATGACGTTAAAACTTAAAACGAACAGAAATTATTCCGTATATGAAGGGGGCTGTCCCCTCCTCAACGCCTCGCTCTTTACGCTAAAGTTTTTTTATTGTTTAAAAAATAGAGTTGTGAGAAAGTCAAACTTTAGCGTAAAGAGCGAGGCGTTGAGGAGGGGACAGCCCCCTTCATATACGGAATAATTTCTGTTCGTTTTAAGTTTTAACGTCGTTCCTTACTTTCAGTTAAAAAAACTTGTTTTTTTTATTTAATTTTTGAACGTTTTTGAATTAATGCAGGTTTTGATTTTGGCTCACCGTACATGAATAATTAAAACAAAATTTGCATATTATATTTGGTTAAATGGCTTTCTCGAAACTTGTTTAATTTTATTTACGAACGTTTTTATTAGTAATAAATATACGTAACTTAGAATTAACTTACGTAACGAACTTCTATATTCATAAATTTTTAACACGTATATTAGGGGGTTCGCCCCCTAGTCAATACCCTGCTCTTTAAACTATAGTTCGAATTTTTTTTCCAGTTCTTTAAAATGACCTCTTAATCACAATCAGTTGATCAGTTGAAAAACTTGTTTTTTTTTATTTAATTCCTGATCTTTTTCTTTAATAATGCTGGGAAATCCGGCGCCCCCTTCATAGCAATGTCCCTTCCCCCATGAAAACTTCCTTCATGGAAAGATCCTTCCATATAGCCCCCGACCCTCTCCTTCCCCCACCTACCAGAAAAAATCTCCTCTGAAAAAGTCTGTATACTTCCCAATAACCAATACTATATGTTAACATTGAGTAAAGTTCATAACTTTCAGCCCTCCCCCTGGGGACTTTGGGGGATCAAGTCATCCTAAAAGACATTTTTATCATATTTTCGACCATGCTGAACAAAATGGCTATCTCAAAATTTTGATCGGGTGACTTTGGTAAAAAAATGAGCGTGGGAGGGGGCCTAGTTGCCCTCCATTTTTTTTGGTCACTTAAAAAAGGGCACTAGAACTTTTAATTTCCGTTCCAATGAGCCCTCCCACGATATTCTAGGACCACTGGGTCGATACGATCACCCCTGGGGAAAAAAAATAAAAACAAACAAACAAACAAATAAACACGCATCCGTGATCTTTCTTCTGGCAAAAAATGCAAAAATCCACATTTTTGTAGATAGGAGCTTGAAACCTCTACAGTAGGGTTCTCTGATACGCTGAATATGATGGTGTGATTTTCATTAAGGTTCTATAACTTTTAGGGGGTCTTTCCCCCTTTTTTTGAAAATCAGCCAAATTTTCTCAGGCGCGTAACTTTTGATGGGTAGCTCTAAACTTGATGAAAGTTATATATTTGAAATCAGCATTGACATCTGATTCTTTTGATATATCTATTGGTATCAAAAATCCGTTTTCTAGAGTTTCGGTTACCATTGAGCCGGGTCGCTCCTTACTTACAGTTCGTTACCACGAACTGTTTGATATTGTATTACCATTTTGTGCTGCGCTCATTTTATTTTGATTATTGGCCTGATAGCTGTTTATTTAAGGTAACTAATAATCAAATAGAAAACCACATTGCAACAGTAATAGAACTGCCTTGTTACATCTCCGAAAGAGAAAGGAAATATATGGAGTTAATTTTGCACAATAATTGCAAGATTTGCTGTTTCATTTCAGTAATAAACTTTTAATAAAAATTTGAAAGTGTTGGCTTTAGAAAAAATGGAAAAACAAGGAAAGAAGTGAAGATAAAGGCTCTCCCCCTGCAAAATGTGTTAACTAGGATTATTCTGCATATTATGGAGTAAGAAATTGTTTTCTTAATATGTTTACTTATGTCCAACTGGACTCCTAGGCTTAAAATACTGGTTGGCCAATTGGCTAATTTAAGATTTGTATATGTATACACTATTAAATTAGCCATCTGGTGGTATCCCTTGACAGATTTGGTTTCCTTCATGTACTGCCATTCGGGACAAGTACATGATTAATACAAAGTTTTCGCTAAATTGTAGTAGAAAGGATGGTTAATTAAAAACATGAATTTCTGCCTAATATAAACTAGTGATTAATAGTTAACGTTACTGTGTACTTCAAATAGTTTGTCTTCGGCTAAAGCCATCCTTCTCACTTTGACCCGTAGGTTTTCAAAGATCTGCAAATACATTTCCGAAATTTAGAAAAAAAAACCATTGATATGGATTGAAATTCTACTCAAATAACATGAATTGCATTTTCAGAACCAGACAGATAACTGAAAATTAAATTAAAATATTGTAATGTCAAAATTTCAATAGGTAATGGACCTGTCAAATAGGCAAATGCCTAAGACTTAGAAATCAGAAGAGGGTGAACACAGAAGCTTGGCAATACCCAAGGCCGTACCTAGAGGGGCGGGGGGTAGGGGGGCTTGAACCCCCCCGAAATGTTTGTTTGACTCGTAAAAACATAACAAAAAGGAATATAAACAAATTTTGTATGCGTTTTTTGAGCCCCCCTCCCCTCGCCGAAAAAATCTGAGTAAAACCCCCTCCGAAAAAGAATCCTGTGTACGGCCTTGGCAACACCTTCCCAGAGTATGTTTTGACCCTGGATCCATTACTGAAAGTTTCATTTTTCCTAACCTTACCCCTTGCCAAGATAGCGAAAAGTAGCTAAATTAGAATTTTACCAAAATTAATATTAATCTTTGTACTTTTGAACCCTTAAGTACTAACTGATTCGTTTACCTTTTTTTGCTTGCTCCTGAATTTTTCTTCCCTTCAATGCCAAAACATAAACTGAATCTTAGTTGAGCAACGAACTGTTTGCAGTTGTCTAGTATAAACGCTATGCAATTGAAATGATTCATGCCATTTCTATGACTGAAGATGTCGATATGAATGTAATGGATAATGGAATGTTTATATATTTTTTTTTGCGTTAGCAATGGCAGTTTCGAGGAACTGCCCGTATTCAAAAATTATGTTCAACGATGTGGCGCGTCCTACGTCTTGAGCAAATCCGTGGCACGTTGCCTGAGGAAGAACATTTGCAAAAAATAAGAGAACTAAAGAAAACCTATTCTACAAATAGTGAATCTATGTGCAAGATTTCGCGTTAAAAATGAAAAAATCTCTTGCCATATCTTACTCGGAAAAAAAACATTTGAACTGCAAAAGTACCCTAGATATTAATTATTATCTAGTACCCTAGATAAAAACATTTGAACTGCAAAAGTACCCTAGATATTAATTATTATCTAGTACCCTAGATAAAAACATTTGAACTGCAAAAGTACCCTAGATATTAATTATTATCTAGTACCCTAGATAAAAACATTTGAACTGCAAAAGTACCCTAGATATTAATTATTATCTAGTACCCTAGATAAAAACATTTGAACTGCAAAAGTACCCTAGATATTAAATGTTTACTGAACACAGCAGTCGTGAGGACAAAAGAATAAACAGTTGAAAAGGAAACAACAACAATAAATGATACTTAGCGTTTTTTGGACCTTATCCTATTCACTTGAAGGGAATTTCGGAAGGACTTTACAAACATTCCAGGTAAACATAAGTTTTTAGGAGAAATGCAATTTTGAATACAGATACATAAATAATTCAGTATAAAGAGATATTTTATCGCTTATAATCACTTTACAAAGGAAACCACAGTAGATGTGCGACATTCGTTAAGTCCAATTCCTCGGACGAAAGCAAATAAGTGACGCCGAAAAGAAACGTCTAAATCAGCCAATAATATTGAGCTTGAGAATTAATTAAATCTAACTTAATTATTAATTAAACTTGTGGTACATATCTATTAAACGGAACACACTCAAGAATTACGCTGTCTAAGATTTGAAAAAAAACTGGTTTGCCTCTCTAGAATCGGTTATCATTTGCTTATTTTGAGTGAGAAAACTACGATATAGGTATGTTTTAATTAAGTATTTAATATTTAGAGGCGGTTAGGTTAGATAGTTAATATAATGCGTTCTGCGCGACCTGCTTTCCATAATTCTCTGTTGTAGTTTCCATAATTTCTAAAGTACTATATTATCATTATGTTTTAGTATTTTTTCATTAGGAATGAACTAACTTCATTTCTTGGTGTGTTCCGTTTTACAGATAAGTACCAAACTTATTAATTAACCTAATAATTAATTTAAAAGAAATATGTACGTAAAAGTGAAGTTGAAATTTAAAATGAGCAGAAATAACTGCTTCACAATTTGTACAACATATTTGTGAAAAATTGTTTCAAATAAACTAGCTCAGGTACTTGTTAAATATCCCGACCAGACTCAATAAGTTTCATCTATTTAAAACGGTTTCTATATTTGCATTCGGAGATAATTAACTTAAGCTCAGGGAGATAAACTACGTTGTAGGTATTTTTACTAATAGGTAATATATAGAGTTGGTATTTTGATTAGGTTAGGTATTCAATATAAGACGTTCTGGGCGGCAATGTTTCCATAATTCTCTGTTTTAGTTTATGTAATTTTGTTACTAAAGTATTACATTTTCATCATATTTTAGTATATTTCATTATGATAATCTAACTTCACTTCTTGAGTCTGGTCGGGATATTTAACAAGCACCCTAACTCATGATATTTCCCTCTATTTGTAGAATACTGAAACACTAGAGATTTACTGAAAACACAAAACCGACGCAACAAAACACGACTAGGAGCAGAAAAATCCTCATTTGGCCAGCAGAAAATAAAATTCTAATTTTAAAGTTCTCAACGGTCATTTACTGGCCTATCAATAAATAACCATGAAGTCAATACATTTCACTGTACTGTCTTAATCTTTGAAAAACTCAAAGTAAAGTTGTCTGTTTCAATAGTTTTAATGAAAATGAAAACAAATATATCCAACTTACCTTAAAAAAAAAATCTCGCTAGTTTACTCATCAAATGTCGTGTAAAATGTCGGATTTCTACTTTTATTCAGATATCCTTGGGTTAGTTCTAAGAACTAATGTGTAACCTAACAAAATTCGCTGGTGCCGTGTATTTTCGTTTGCATCGGTCTATATCAGCCAAACATTGTTCAATGAGTACTGAACCTGTTTTGAACTTGAGAATTTAACATACCCACCAGTTGACAGAGAGTTATTTTGTTTTCTTTATATCTTTAGACATTCATTACATGCTTTAAGCTAGGGGTGGCTTTATTACAAATTTGCTTGAATATCGAGTCTTTAACTGAATTCTCAGAAGAAATCATGGTACAGCAAGTGAATACTTGTAGGGGTAGAGGGGAGGGGGGGTGGGGGTGGAACCAAACCCTCTAGAAAGTTCGAATTTTATAAATTATTCCTAGAATTCTAGGTACTTACGTATTATACCAAGCATACTCAATAAGTGAAGTTAGGTTGATCATAATGAAATATACCAAAACATGATGAAAATATAATCCTGTAATTTATGTAATAATATAATTTGGGCTATATATTTGCACATTAGGGTGGGGTGTGGGTAAAGTAACCAAGCCTTAGTTTATGTAATAATATAATTTGGGCTATATATTTGCACATTAGGGGTAGGGGTGAGGGTAAAGTAGCCAAACCTTCTTCTCCCCCTGCTCCACCCCACCCCACCCCTGATGGGCAAATAAATATCCAAAATTATACAAGTCCAATTTATTGTGTCACCCGTTGTTTGTCTTAGTGGCTATGAAACCGGTTTTCATAGATCGAACATTCAGCAATCTTCTCGACTGTTTTTGGTATAATACATAAGTACCGAATTCTAATATTTGTTATATAATTCTCTTGTTTTTTTGCGTTTTATTTTAAATTGACCCCCCAGTCCTCCACGAGAATTTATCACATATCTGTCTGATTGCATGGCATAAATTTTGTATGAGAGTAAAAACTCTATTGCATTTGGTTTTTATTTAGTCAAACAGTTCGTGGTTAGACCCCGGCGCCGCGCCGATGAGGGAAGACCGGCGGCGGCGCGCCGCCGGCGTGATCAATGTTGACCGCAAACATTAATGTTTTCATCAGTCTTTCTCAAATCACAGCTTAAATTTACAACAGATTCGAGCCTATTCATGAGTTCAAAAATTCTCAAGTCGCTGGCTGGAAACTGGTCTTCTTCGTTATTCATCAAGAGAAGTAGAAATGTGGTAGAAACGAAATGGCTGTGGTGTTTCAGAACCCTTGCATAATACGAGTAGTTGAAGTATCTATTAGCTATGTATTCTTTACGTAAATGATTATCAAAATTAGTAGTTTTTTTTCATCGAGCATTACTGCATATACAACTTCAAATATCGTATCACAAAATTCGTCAGTTATCTGGGTAAAAACTTTGAATATAACTTTGAACTTAGAAGCTTAATTTTTTCATAATGCCCTTTGCCTATATCTGTTTTGTCACCTTTAAAACAGTTGAAATGGGCGACTTTGATATTGATTGTTTTTTTTTTTTGCTCTTTTGGATTTTTAAGAAGACTTCTTGTATTAAAAACTGGTTTTCAATTACAATTTTAAAAAAATGCATTTTAAAGTTTTTTGGCTTCTTTATAGAATATATGTCATGTAGGCTAAGGCTGAACTGCTGCTTTTTTATTGCTTTTGGCTGCTCTTTTGGATATTATTCGTTTTTTTTTTCTTTTGGGGATTCATTCCAAATTATAAATTGATAAATACCAAATGTCAGTCAAATTATAAACTGCATCTAAAAGGAGTAAATTCATCAAATTGAAAAATACATGATGAACACTTCACATGAGAACACTTCAATTACAATGAAACAAAAAACACTTAATGGTTTATTCGGTATGAAGAAAAATTAAATGCCAGCTAGTTTCTGGTAAAAAATGAAAAGCTCATCCGTTTTAAATGTAATTAAATGAAATAATATGCAGACTGAAGTAGCTCCATGAAGATGTGAGATTTTCATCCTAGTTCGTCACTTTTAATCAAAGTAAAATGTTAGGACACTTAGTATCAGTTACTGAGTTTAAGCTTTGATTTCCAAATGCTCACAAAAATTACCAAATTTAAGAAAGCCGCAACAATAAGTCACCTGTGGTCAAAATACTCAAAGACTCCTCTTAGATTCCCACCCAGGCTCAAAGCTTCTGCTATGGTCATTTCCATGGAAATCTCCAAAGAGTTTCTTTTTAAAATAGCTTTCAAGCGTAGTTAGGGGTATTTAGCCTTTTTTGCTTTTCTTCAAAGCTTTGAAAAAAGTGTTATAATATTCCAAATGTTACATTTGCTATATTTCTGCATATTTTTGGTAATCATTTGTGGGGTGATCGAATTTTCTAAACCACTGTAGATACGTAAGAACGTTGCAACATCTAGTACCCTGAGGTCATAAGACTGTCAAAGACTCCTCCTTGAACCTCCCAAATTGAAAACTTTTATTATGACCTGGCCATTTAATGTTACTTGGGCACTGGACCAAGGGCGCCATTGTCCACTCGAGCGCAACGTTAGGTGGGGATGTCGATATCGCTTTCGTCACGCCAATTCGTTTTAGTGTGAATCTACCTGGTGCTTATGAATGAATGTTTTCAAATTAAACCCGTTTCATTAATAAGAAAAAAAACGGGTTTGACGCATATGTCCCTTTCCCTTTGGACGATAAAACCATGCAAGTGCTGTATCAAGTATAACTCAAGAAAATCTTGTTTATTTTTGTCAACTTTTCAACTTTTTTGGCATCCCTGCTTTCAATAAAAAAAAATCAAGGTACTATCACTTAAATATAATAACTCCCTATGCCCCCCTCCCTATGGATACTATCTTGATAGGACACCGTCCCTGCTTTAAATAAAAAAAAAATAATTAACTTATTGGCACCCCTGCTTTAAAAAAAAATCGAGGTATTATCATTTAAATATGATAGCTCACTACCCCCCCCCCCTCTGGATACCACCTTGATAAAATTCCGTATCTGCTTTAAATTAAAAAAAAAACTTTTTGGGATCCCTGCTTTCAATAAAAAATTTTGAGATATTATCATTTAAATGTAATACCCCCCCCCCTCTGGATGCCACCTTGATAGGATACCGTCTCAGCTTTCATTAGAAAAATAAGTTACTTAACAATTAACTAGGTCACTATATGGTTCAAACAAACACGCAAAATAACGTTAAAAAGCTTAGTGTTCCTTGAAAAAAATTGAGGGTATGAGTAAAGGGGTACAAAGACAACAACAAAAATGTCGAAATTATTCAGAAATACCTCAAATTATTCGAAAACTGAGTCAAAGATTCGCCGTGGCATTCAATAAAATCCAAAGAATCTAATTAAAAGGGAGCACACACGAAAGCCAAATTAGGCCAGTAGCCTGTGAGAAATCGCAAAATATCCAAGACAATGAACAAGTCTTAATGGGGGGCCCTGGGTCTATCAAATATTTCAATGGTTTCCCAGGGAATTTGATATCATTTTCTTCTGTCTCCACTTTAAATGAAAAAAATAATTATTCTTTTGGCATCCCTGCTTTCAATAAAAAAAAAAAAGATGATAGCCCCCTATCCCCCCCTATAGGCAGTAATTTACTATTTATTTATGAGTGATATTTTTGGGGTAGCTTCCGAACAATTGAGTATTAAACATTCAGGCGTTCAACAATTGAGTATTAAACATTAAGAAAATCTTATCTAAAAACAGCAAAAAAACAAAAAAAAAAAAAAAAAAAAAAAAAATCTGCAAACTTACAAATCAGGTGTAGAAACAATCTGTCGGCTGTCAATTTCAAAATCCAACTGAAGGCTAAAGCTGTATAGTAGTGAATTCATTCTATAATTCTATTCAACTTGAAAATAAAATTCTTGACTACGAACGATGTTAGAAATAGCGATTGGGAAACTACATTCGAAATGATTTAAACTCATTTCATAAAGACGATACTTTTTTTTGTCAACATATGAAGAACTGTGTATATTGCAATATTTGCAATTGCATATTGCATCTTTCTGATTTTTATGCAAAGTAACAAAAGAGACGAAAATTAATGAACAAGAGAGTAGTGAAGAATTATGGTATGCAAAGTAATATTCGGAAGGGAAAGTTACTGGTGATAAATCGCTATGGGTGGCACCGTGATTGCGTGATTTTCGGGGATTCGGGGAACCAAATTTTTTTGGTGATCTCAGTCAAGTCAAGTGATCTCAATGAAAATCACACCATCAGATTCCGCGCACCAGAGAACCCCACTGTTGAGGTTTCAAGCTGCGATCTGTAAAAATGTAGAATTTTGTATTTTTTGCCAGAAGAAAGGTTACGGATGTGTATTTATTTGTTTTTTTTTCCAGGGGTAATCGTATCGACCCAGGGGTCCTAGAATATCGGAAGGAGGCTCATTCGAACAAAAATTATAAGTCACAGTGCTCTTTTTAAGTGACCAAAAAAATTGGAGAGCAACTAAACCCCCCTCCCCACCCCTTTTTCCCAAAATCGTCCGATCAAAATTTCGAGATAGCCATTTCGTTCATTATAGTTGAAAGGCTTAATAACTATGCCTTTGGGTACAACATGACCCCCGCCCCCTCACAGCCCCAGGGGAAAGGTCTTTAAGTTATAAAATTTGCCCATTGTTTGCGCATAGTATTAGTTATTGGGATATAGGCATATATTTTCGGGGGAGTGGGTGGGGGACGAATTTTCTGCGGGGGCTTTTCACGGGGTATTTTCCATGGGGAGGAAAGTTTCCAGGGAGTGAACTTATCAGTAAAAATTATACACTGGGAGAATTTGCCAGAATTCTTATGCAAAATTCTTTTTATATGTCTTGCTTTCTCTTTTCCGTCTCAATTTTACGCGCGGAGTGGTTAAGAGTAATTATTTGGGGTAAATGTTCACCGGGATTTAATAGTCTAGAGGATATTTTCGTGGGGAGAGGGTCTCTCCGTGGAGGCGGGGCCAGATTTCCTGGCATTATTTAAAAATCGATCAGAAATTAAATAAAAAAAACAAGTTTTTTCAACTGAAAGTAAGGAGCAACATTAAAACTTAAAACGAACAGAAATTATTACGTATATAAAGGGGGTTAGTTCCTGATCAACTCGCTCTTTACGCTAAAGTTTGAATTTGTCCCATTTTTTTAATTATGACTCTTGGAACACAAGGGCCGGGCCGTTTAATTAGAACAATAAGACGCTTTTTCTAAAAGTACTAAAAAACTTTAGTGTAATGAGCGAGGCGTTGAGGAGGGGCTGTCCCCTTTATATGCGTAATAATTTATGTTCGTTTTAAGTTTTAATGTTGTTCCTTACTTTCAGTTGAAAAAACCGTTTCTTTTTTAATTTAATGTTATATAAGCATTAGTTTGTTTTGCAAGGAGACATTATTAAGCCTAGAAATATTTGACTTATTTATTTAGAAGAACCTATGTTGAAAATCAAACGAGATTTCGAAAAATGAATTTGTTTGTTATTGTTAATCTAGCATTTAATATGTTTAACATGTGTTATGGATGACAGATTGCCAATGATTTTGCTTTTTCGTCATCCCTCTGAGGCAAAACGAAAATAAATCTTCCCCAAACGGGATGAGAAGAGGTCACAAGGAAGAATTTAAAGGAAGAGGGAGTAAAGAGTGAATTTTCAAATAAATTGGGGCGGAGGAGTGAGTCCTCTGGTGGAGGAGTTTCACTCTGGAGAAGTGAGACTCCTCCGGAGGAGGAGTCTCTGATGGTTCGGTACTGCAATGAGTTGTATGTAACAAATTTTATAAACAAGAAGATTGAATAATGAGCAATTTAGCAAATAGAAATTATGTTAAATGCAACATACGTAATTAAATAAAGAGCAAATTGGATATGTAACGTAATAAATCAACATATTAGTTAAATTTTGCATATTTTGATTTATGCCATGTCATTTCCAATGATAAAACTAAGATTTAGAAGAAATATACTGAGGATAACTGGAGAAAAGAGTTAACAGGCTAGTAATAATTTATTAGAGCTAAAATTAGATTATTTAACCATACTTAGAAATACGGTAGGAAAAAGAACGAAGTCGATAGTACTGGAAAAATTCAAATGTTTCGCAATAAAATATGCTAGAAATAAATATGCTAGAAATAAAATATGCTAGTGGGTTAACATTTTGATGTATTTTTGGCTGTGTTTTACTAAAAATCAATGACAATACTTATTAGGGGCAGCAAAATATAGATGCAAAACCTGTTAAGTCGGATAATAATATATCTGGCTGTAGAAACTATTAGATGGATGTTTCAATCCCCTTCCCTTTTAAATCTAGATAAGTGACACTGTACGAAAGGTTGTCACCACGGTCAGTTCGAAAAGTGCTACAATTGCACAAATGCACTCCCGTACAATGTAGAAAACACTCGAGAAGTGAAGTTAGGTTAATCATAATGAAATACTGTAGTTTATACAATACTTTAGATTACATAATAATATAATTTGGGCTATATATTTGCACATTTGGGCGCTCCGAAAAAGGGTTGAAGATTTGCTAGATGTTTTCCAGAGACATTGCAAATGGATTGTTCTGGGTTCCAGAATCCAAATAAGATGCATTCTATTTCTTGATTTTTTGCTTTTTGTGTTACATTTGTATATTTTTGAGAATCCACTTAATTTTGATAGTTTTATATCTAATTAATTTTCATCAATATTTTCTTTCTTTAAAATCCAGTCATTTCAGATGTGTTAAAAATCAACTAGCTAAATAAAACTTACAGCTAACATTTTAATATAGTATCCCAATGTAAGGAATAGGTAATAACGTCTGTTATTACTTTTAATGTTGTGGTTTGTATTCATAGCATTCTTCTTTTGTTCAATATAAGATAAGATATTTATTGGTATAGTGCTGCTATCACTACCATCAACAGCTCATTTTAGCATCAAGGTCAAGAGAGCTAAGCGCACTTTTCTTACATCCAGATCTACTCACAACTTGACGCTTCTTGTGAAACTCTAATTCTCTTCAAATCCTCTCTTTATGGCCTATTTCCACTCCGTTTGGGGACGACCTGCGTTCTATTTTGCACCAGATGGACGACCAATTTCAGAATCTTTAGCAATCCGTAATTAATTCTCCATTCGTAAAACGTGGCCTAGCTATCTTAACCTTTCGTTCATTATAGCCCTAGAAAACGGGGCCGAAGAAAATTTTGTACAGCTTTTTGTTTGATATGTGGTCAGTCAAATGTGAGCATTCGTTTTTATTCATAATCAATTAATCATACAAGAAAACACATTGTGCTAATCCCCCAAAGGCTCCTAGGCCTGTAATAGAGGGGAATACATACCGTTTAAATCAAACACTAAATCAATAGAAAAACATTAAAATAGGCCTACATTGAAAAATCCAATCAATACATACAATCCAACCACAACACTCCTAATCCCCCTCAAAAGGCTCCATGGCCAGGGATACAAGGGGGAATGAGAAAAAGAAGAAAAAGAAAATACAATATATCCAAACAACCATAAAAAAGAAATCAATCGCCAAACAACATATAAAAATAAAAAGAGACCATACCTGAGGCCTGGGAGTCTGATGGAAGCTGATGAAAAACAAAAGAAGCACAAGAAAGAATGTAGATAGACTGTAGATTTAGAAGCGGTCTTGGTGAAGAACGGTAAATGAGTACATAAATCTATCCTCTGGTAGATTCTTTGGAAAACACCTAATATTCAATTCAATTCAAACTTTTTATTTCCTCCGAATACGAAGAGTAAAAAAAGAAATAAATAAAAATAATAACCGCTAATCAACAGGCCATAAAATTATCTTAAACTATATAACAACAAATACGCAAAGGCCTTCAATCAAAATTACCACACAAATTAACACTTCATTCAATAGATAATAAATTAACACTTCACAAATTAACACTTCATTCAAAAATTAAATCAAATAAAATAAATTAAGCTTCGTGCGCAGCTCTATATAAATTATGAGAAAAAACATTTAATTTGGATAAAAAATTCTTTTGCTTTTTCTCCAAAACATCAACAGGGTTTTTTATTTTATATGCATTCATTAAAAAAGTATTTGATTCAGATTTAGAAAAGTGGCAAAGGAACTTAGCAAAATTAAAAAATGTGGTTTTTACATGCGCAATATTACTAATTCTAAAAAACGGGAGAAGCGATGAAAAAACTAAAATTTGAGGCAAAGCGACTGTATTATATACCCGAGCCAGTGATTTCCGAGAAAAAAGATCGCGAAGACAAATTACTGCCCCGAAACTAGACGCTATTCTACTTTTAACTGCTTTAGAAATAGAAGCACGGCATAGAGCTAAAGTTGGTCCATAAGGCACACCAAGATATAAAAAAGATTCCAAAGGTTTTAAAATACTATCATAAATACGGACAGAAATTTCTGAATTAACGAGATCATTAGCCTTAGGACCAAGAATTAAAAACTGACACTTTTCAGGGCGAAAACGAAGTCCATGCTCACTAAAAACCTTTGCTAAAAAATCTACATTTTGTTGAAGTGACTGAAGCGATCGACTCAAAAGGAGTAAATCATCTGCGTAAGCAATCCACGACAGAACATAACCTTTACCATAAATAAAAGTCAACTGAATTTGATCAAACAGCCCCGAAACAGTAATATTGAAAATCAAAGGAGAAATAATGCTTCCTTGTCTCAGCCCCCTACATAACTTAACATTATAATCACTAAACTGATTCTTCCACTTAATACGAATACGAGAGGAGCCATACCACTTTTTTAAAACCAAAACTACTGGTAGTGGGACATTATTCTTCAGAAGCGCAGTCATAGCCCAAGAATGGATAATTGAATCATACGCCGCCGCAAAATCTAACCGCAAGTGTATAAACTCTATCCCATTGCTTACAAAAGGATATTATTCTTGAAAGGAGGGTATGAGCAACATCCATGCTTAGACCCTTACGGAACCCAATTTGATTCAGGCCTTGGTTACAAGACTCCAAATACTTTAATAAAACTAACTCAAAAACTTTGCTAATCTGGCACGAAACAGTAATTGGCCTGTAATCAGAACATCGATTCGTATTCCCTCCTTTTTTTTGAAAGGGGTGAAGTGGTAGCACGAGAAAAGCTAGTTGGAAGAACTCCAGAAGAAAGAATAGTAGTAAAAAGAGTAGCGAGGAGAAGGATTGCTTTGGGGGATGCCCATTTTATATGGTTTGAATGTATACCATCATGATCAAAAGAATGCTTACTTTTTAGAGCTTTAATTGCTACCGTTACATCATCAACAGAAACAGATATTTTACTATTTGGGCGGGGCTTTGAAATTTCTTCCGATAATAAAGAGTCAAGCCGTGATTCAACTGCCGCATCACCGGGTGAAAAAACTTGATTATAATGAGTTATCCAATCATCTAGTTTCAGAGAACTATTAGAATCTGGTGAACAATTATTATTACGACGTCTAGAATTAACCAAACTCCAAAGCTCATTCTTATCACTAGTAATCCTTGAACCAATTTCATCTTTTATAATTTCATTATGCAAACGCAACTCAGCCCGAAAAACGCGTTTAGTTAATTTCATACCATCATAAAATGGATATGTCTTCATCCTTCTTTCTTAGTGCAACTATCCTCTTATTCTTCCATTTTTTTTCAACTTATCCTTCCCTGGGCTCTGGGCGGTTGTGTCAACCCTGAAAACATTGTTATATGCTCTTTGGACTGTTGTCAACAAAATGGCGATCTTAAAATTTCAATCTGATGCGTTTGGGGAATAGAGGGTCTCAGGGAGGGGGAGAGCTATATACCCACCATCACTTTTGACTCTTAAAAGGGAACTAGAACTATGCATTTCTAATCAAATGAGCCTCCTCTAAAGTTCACACGACCACCCCTGTCGTAAAAACCTTACAACCCATGCCCCCAGACTCTGGGGGTTATGTCAACCCCAAAGACCTTGTTATGTGATCTTTCGAATATTTTTGAACAAATGGCGAACTCAAAATATCTATCGGATGCATTTGGGAAAACTAAGACGTGGGGGTCACTTTTACTCTTAAAAAGGGCACTAGAAATCCTGATTTCCAATCCAATGAGCCCCCCTCCGAAGTTTATATGCCCACCGTTTCCATAAAATCTTATATGCCCCGGGGGCATAACTTACAACCCTTGACCTGAGGGTTGTCGGTGGAGGAGGGGGGGGGGTTGTCATCCTCAAAGACGTAATTCCCAGATCTTTCAACTACAATGAATAAAAGGGCTTTCTCTAAATTTTGATTAAATGTGTTAAAAATTTTGAAACGATGAGTGCAGGGAGGGGGACTGGCTGCCTTCCAATCGCTTTCGATTATTAAAAAGGGCACTAGAACTTTCAATTTCCAATCGAATGAACCCATTTCGAAGTTTTTTACGACAGCTCCTTCTATACGAAGTACAAAAAAAATAAATGTGCCCACATCGCTCTTTACTTAAGAAGTGCTATTGCGCTGCCTATGATCAACTGCATAATATAAGTTTAGCAGAGTTTTGCCTCCCCATTTGTCATTCTGTTCTCCCAATTCCTTGTCGTGTTCGATAGGGCAAAAAATCTTCATAAATGGGGATAGCATCGTCCGTTAAGCACGCCCGTGCTTAACTCTTGGTTCCACGCCGAACAAACTTCTCACCTTACTTCATACCTTAATGGTATACCACACGATTGTTTTTGTACAAAGCAATAACCACTTTAATGTACTTATATGATATACCGAACACAAATAGGACTTCACTATTGCTGTTCTGTTAATTGAGTCAAGTATTTGTTAGTAATTTATAAAATTGAAGACTAAAGGGATATGATGATTCAGACACTTCTCAATCATTAATTCAAGAGTGGTATTTAATCAGTGCACCCCCCCCCCCCCTTCCTAAAACCATGCTGTTCTTCTTCTAAAGCTTTATCTGCGGCATCTCTAAGAATAAAAAGTACCATCATACTAAGTAATTTGTTTCCTACCGAAATCAAACCAACGTTTCATTAATTATTACACTTTATACATTGTTTGAAATAAGTTTAGTAAATTTTACTAAAATCACAAGATGCTTCCACTTCCCAAAGTTATGTTCATAATCTTAAGTATTTCATCTCATAATTTTGTAGCAAAAAAATAGATCTAAAAGTGGAAAAAATTAAGCATTTACAGCTGTGAGTATTTTGTCTTGAAAACTCATTTTTGGAACAGAGGATTTTAAAATAGAGTATATCTGAATCTGCTTGATTTAGCCTGTTTTTCATATCTATTTCTAAAGCGTAAAGAAATGCACAATCGATTCCTATAAGGATGTTCTACTCTAATTCTTATCTATTTTATTCCACTCTGATTCTTAGAAGGATATTCTAATCTAATTTAATACTTACCTTCGTTAATGTGCCATTATTCTCAGAACGATATTCTTCTCTGAAACAGCTTGATTTAAGTCTGTTTTAGATCTATTTTTAAAGGTAAAGAAATGCACCATCTATTCTTAGAAGGATATTCTAATCTAATTCTTTTCTATTTTATTCTACTCTGATTTTCAGAAGAATATTCTTTTCTAGTCTCATTCTTAACTAGTTGAATCTACTCTAATTCTTAGATATTCTATTCTAATCCTGTAATTGGTGACATTAGGTAGGCCACCTAATTGCAATTAGGTAGACTAGTTTATCATTTTAATTTATTATTCTTTGCGACGTTCTATCGACTTCTGTTTTCAAATATTCAAAATGGAAATTGTCTTAAATCTTGTCAACTTAATTTGGTATAATTTTGCTATAATAAACTTGCACAGTTAAATATTAATATAAAATGTGGTCTTTGAAATTTTTTAAAAATCCATATTAGGGTTATGAATTTAGTAAGGGAATATTCGTAATTAGTTTATTCATGTTGCTCGCTTGCATTCATGTTGCTCATGAGCAGGTTTCATGTTGGCCACTCATCGGATCATACTCATTGCGCATATTCTTGCGTTTCAAGTGGCCTTCACACTACGTACGTCATTTTCTGTGCTAAGTGGTTGGCGTACGTTACGTTAAGCAAAATCTACCACTTTTAAACGTGTCTTTTCACATTTTGGCTAACGTAAAAATCTATGAAAATATCATAATCATCCTAAGCAAATCTTCCTAAGCAAACTATTTAAAATGTGAAATGGAGAGTCTAGCTGTGATTTAGTTGGAAAGGCTTTCTAGGAAAAATTTATTAATTTGTTTTCAAAATTTTATTATTTACTCATCCAGGAATTCTACTTTGTTGCTCCATAATGTAACAAACCAAATCAAATTCTCCATAATATAATCAAATTCTCCAGAATAAACATAATTCTTATGTTATTATTATAATTTTTATGTCTCCACAAACATAATCACATTCTTCATAATGTAACGTAAACTTACGTTATGTAAAGTCCTAAGTTGTGCTAGTGTCAAAAATTCTATGGTGTAGTGTGATAGAACCATCAGACTCGCATTATCTGCAGCAATTTCAAGCAAAGGGGGAACAAGGTATATTCTTGGAGGACTTCTATGTGATACAGTAGCACTACTTGAGCGATGCGTTTTTGTTTACGTTCTTTCTTTCGCTAAAGTGTATCAATAAAATCGAATTTTAATAACTTTTTTTATTTGTCAGCACCTACAAAAAAAATGTAGCAAAATGATAAAAAAAGGATCGAGGTTTTTAAATAATACGAAAAGACACCTATAGTTGTCCCAATTTTGTCCCATCTCCAAATATTTCCAAATTTTGTTCCATCTCCAAATATTAGAGACCTTAATAAGAACTTTGTGACTAGTAATATAATTCCTATACTTTGTAAACCAGCCTTTGCGTTGTTTCAGTACAATCGTGTATGGATGAAAAGCCAGTATGTTGTAAAAATTACAAATAAACTAGTTTATTATTTTTATGCATTCGTTTTTATTTCAGTTCGTATTTTACTTAGTTTCTTTGAACTAGTAAAATTTTGGAAGCATTCTGTGCACTGTTGGGCAGTATTTTCTAGCTATCTGCTCAAATATCTGTCCCTTGCCTCCTATAACGGGAATGTTCGACGTCAAGGAACTGCTAAAGTGGATAGCATAAGCAACATTCATTGTTGCAACTTTGAAGGAATCTAATTTTATAGGTTTTCCAAATATGCTCCTCCATTGTCCCCAAAACACAGGCAAAAAAGTTTCTTCATTGAGAAACGTAATATTGCAAATCTTTGCAGCTTCAGCAAAATTGTTTTTCTTTCTTTTGAAATTGCAAATATCTTCCACAACCCTTCCAATTAAATCTTTACCAAGCCCAGTATAGGATACGGGATTGAATTTTGTTTCATTCAGACGGCGATATATTTCCTCTATTATTCCATGTCCTTTTCGATATTTCATTATCCCGTTGGCAAAGTTCTTTAATAAGAAAGATGGTAGGTGTGTCGTTGGTTTCATCAAAACTGTATCTAAATCAACATAAAATCCTCCAAATTTCTTGAGCAGAGCAATTCTTGCTAAATCTGCTTCGTGTTCCATTTTGCGTCTGGATCTTCTTTTAACTTCACTATAAATACGTTGTAAGTTACCATTTGTAAAAAATTTATCTGCATCTAAATGAATTAGCTTTAAATTAGAAAAGTCATTAATCCATTCATTTTTCTTTAGAATTGTCTCTGATTTTATCCCCGTCATATAGACTGCGACTGAATATGGATGTTGGGCTCGGGCAGCAGCTTCAACGCAGCAGGACTGTCTAGGGTCTAAGAATTCTGCATTGCTGCTTTCAATAAAAAAAGTTGTATTGAAATCATGATGGTCGCTGAATTCTTCAAGCGTGTAAATTTGCACATTGTCTAGGGATTCAAGCCACTTTTCTTCAGTTATATCTTTCCATTGTGTTCGCATTATTGTCAGTGATGTGAAAAAGACTAATCCCAGCAAAAGAGGAAAGTTGAATTGAGTTATCATCTCTACCTAAAATCAGGTATAAATTTATTAGTGGGATTTAAAATAACAATTAAAGATAATTACACTTAAAAAGAGAACATTGGAACTGATGCGGTTCTTGAGGGAAACGTACTACTACTACTACTACTAACAACTCATCGCAGCACCTGTGTTGGCCGCCTGAGGCCAATGCAACTACGCACGCTCCTCCTCCATTCCAATCTATTCAAAGCATCCGTTTTTACACCCTCCCACGGTCTTCATCCACTTTTCGAAGCGCCCATGCTTCAGAGCCATATTTTACTACTGTCATCACTGTAGCTTCTAATATTCTAATCTTGGTTTGCAGACTTATCTTCCTATTCTTCCAAACTTTTTTTAATTGTGAAATAACACCCTGAGCCTTGGCTATTCTTCGTTTAACATCTTCACTGCTCCCACCATCTTTGCTAATAATACTACCAAGGTAAGTGAAGCTGCCCACGTGATCAATCTTTTCATTACCCAACGTCACCTTTTCATCTTCACTTATTCCTAGCCTTAGTGACTTAGTCTTCCTAACATTAATTTTCAAACCAATTCTAGCACCCTGAACTCGCAAAACCTCTAAAACTTCATTCATTTTGCTCACACTTTCATCTAGGATGTTTAAATCATCAGCATAATCCAAGTCCAGGAGACTTTTTCCTCCCCATTTGATTCCGTGGTCTCCCATTGCCTTTCCTGTCCTCCTTAAAACAAAGTCTATCAAAATAATCCATACACAACCCTGCTTAACTCCTGATTTAATACAGCTGCTAACCTCATTTCCTACCTTAACCGCAGCAGTGCTAGTCTCTTACATAGCACTAATAACTTTAATGTATTTGTCTGGTATACCATACAAGGATAAAACCTTTACTAAAGCTCTTCTATCAACAGAATCGAACGCTTGCTCATAATCTATAAAACTGAGGACCAAAGGTATTTGACTGAGGATAAAAGGTCGACACATCCTCTACCTTTTCTAAAACCGCACTGCTCTTCTCTTAAAACTTTGTCTACGGCATCTCTCAGTCTAAAGAGTATCATATTACTAAGTAATTTACTACCTACAGCGACCAGACTAATGCCTCGATAATTACCAAACTCACTTTTATCACCTTTCTTATAAAGTGGCTTAATTAAGGTTTTCCTAAAATCATTTGGTACTTCCCCTTTTTCAAAAATCATTTTCATAATCTTCAGTAACTTGTTTCTAACCTCAGAGCCACCATATTTAAGAAATTCATTTACTACCCTATCAGCACCTGGAGCCTTAATATTTTTTAATCCTTTTAGTACTGTCTTTAATTCTTCCTCACAAAACAAATCTTCCCTCACATCCAAGGCATCACAAAGTACCACAGGTATCACAGCTTATGTCCAAACAACAACTAGCATGGTGTTAATGCAATTAAATCTACTTCGCGGATGCTTTGCATTTATTGTTGGCTCCTCTAACATTTTAAGTTTGTTCGCCAAAGCTGAGAATCAAACAGTTTGTTTTAATAAACTATAAGTTAGGAGTGATTTGGCTCCATAGTAACCGAAACTCTAAAAGCTGAATTTTGATATCAATAGATACATCAAAAGAATTGGCTTTTTATGCTGATTCTAAATATATAAGATTCCGAAAAAGGGAGAAAACACCTTCAGAAAGTCAAGGACCAGACTTGCACCATCATATTCAGCGTATCAGAGAACCCTTCTGTGGATGTTTCAAGCTCCCATCTGAAAAAATGTGAAATTTATATATATTTTTTTTTCGGCAGAAGAAAGATCACAAATGCGGTTTGTTTTTTGCTTTCCTCAGGGATGATCGTATCGTCCCAATGGTCCTAGAAAATAGCAAAGGGTTCATTCGAGTACAAATTGAAAGTTCTAGCGCCGTTCTAAAGTAATCAAAAAGACTGGAGGGCGGCTAGACACCCTACTAACCCTCCCCCCCAAAGTCCTCTGATCAAAATTTTTAGAGCCATTTTGTAGCGCATAGTTGAAAGATCCAGTAATTATGCCTTTGTGGTTAAAATGCCCTCTACAGCTCTTAGAGAAAGAGCTATAAGTTATAAAATTTGTCCAATGTTTACGTATAGTATTTGTTATTGGGAAGTATGTAGGCATTTTTCGGCAGAGGGGAAATTTTCCTTGGGTGAACTTCTCAGGGGAAATTTTACACTTGGGGAATTCGCCTGCATTTTTACACAAAATCCTTTGTATTTTTCTATATACTTTTATTACTTTTTCTTTGCCGAGTCAGTTTTACATGCGGAGATGTTCCGAGGAAAATTTTCAGTGGGGACGGAATTGTCTGGAGGACTTTTCCACGGAGGGAAATTTTCCGGGGGAGACATTCTCCATGAGGGAATTTTACGATGGAGTAACTTCATCCTGGGGAGGGATTTCCAGGAAAAAAATTACACGGAGGGTAGGGTTTCCTGCATAATTCAAAAAACAATCAGAATTTAGTCCTTTTTTTTAAATGAAAGCATGCCAAGCAGAATTTTTTAGCGGAACAGTCCGCAAAAGAAATTCCGAGGTGAAATTTTCGGTGAGGATAGAAATTTAAGGCATGTTATTTTACGTGGACGGAACTTTTCATGGAGGAATTTTTTATGGGGAAGGGTATTTTCATAGAGGGGGGCCGGATTTCACGGCATTATTTGAAAAAGATCAGAAATTACAAAAACAAGTTTATTCAACTGAAAGTAATGAACAACACTAAAACTTAAAACGAACAGAAATTTTTATTTATTGGGGCGAAGAGTTGCCCGCTTTTCAACACCCCGATCTTTACGCTAAAGTTTGACCTTTTGTCCAAATTTTGTCAGAACGATTCCTGAAACACAAGAGCCATTTAATTAGAATAAGTAACTTTTTTAAAAGTACTAAAAATTGGCATGTTAACCTTTAAAATAACCTCTAAATTACATGACACATAATCTTTAAAATGAAATGTTTTGCGAAGAATTTTGTTTTATAAAAGAGGTTACACATTTCTCGATCTATGGATTCCTAGAAAAGCTGTTCCGTTTTCTAGCGACCGTCATTTGACGGTTGTTAATAATGGTCATCTATTGTATATTAAGAATTAATATATTTATTATTTCTATTCAAAATTATATTGCATTGATTATTGCATTTTATTATATTATACACGAAAATAAACGACAAAATCCCCATCTATTGCATATTAAGAATTTATATATTTATTGTTCTTATTTAAAATTATATTGGGTACTTGTCTGTTATAGCGCCAACCACTCAAGAAAGGAAGTTAGGTTAATCTTAATGAAATATACCCAAGTATGATGAAAGTATTATGCTTTTAAAACAAATTTGGGCTACATATTTGCACATTAGGGGAGGGAGACATATAGCGGGTCTGCATGCAAAATATGTTAGGTACAATTATTCTTCATATTATGAAGTAAAAATTGTTTTCTAACTTCACACTGTCCAAATACTTTACCCTCACCCTCCCACCCCCTTATGTGCAAATAAATAGCCCAAATTATGTATTTCCCATATATTCTGTCACTTGTCTTTGTCTTTTCTCACGCTAAGCTGAAAGAAACTAAACAAAGTAACCGGTTCTACAGTGTGTCAATGGGTAAACAACTTGAGCGATCGAACCTATAACAGACAAGTACTTATATTGCATTAACTATGGCATTTTGTTATATTTTACACCCAAGTACACGACTAAATCAATTAATTGCTCGCCGTTTTCACTCGTCCAAGTCACGTTTCCACTCATCGTTTCCGCAAAATAATCATCGCTACACGGAAAAACATCCCACTACTGTTTAGCACCGCTATGATGACCGTCGTGCAACTGGCAGTGTCGCTTTGTGACGTTACGGTGATGCTCGACGTTCTGTAAGAAACCCACTCGGATGAATTGCATAGACAACATTTTCGTGACGCCACCCAACGCTGCATTGCAGCCCTTAGATAACAGCAAGGTTTTTTTTTTTTTTTTTTTTTTTTTTGTTAGAAAACCATAGCATTAAAAACGGCCTCAAGTGCGCTATCAAACAGTTTAAGGTAACGAACTGTAAGTAAGGAGCGACTCGGCCCAATATTACTCAAACACAAGGACCGTTGATTTTGGATGAGAAACATTTTTAGAGAACTTTAAGATTTTAACGTACAGAGTAAGGGTGGTGAACGCGTCAAAAATTTATTTATATGTTTTTTGTTATTTTTTTTTTACGAAGCGAACAAAATTTCGGGGAGGGGGGGGGGTCAAATATAGTACCCCCTGGATATGGCTTTGTGGAGGGATGCTCAGTTAAAATAGAAGCGCGTCTAAAAAAAATACTATGAATAAAATATTTCAAAGTTGTTATTATAGTGTTTAGTTTAGAAGAAGTCCCGGTACCACGTAGGACGTAGTAACGTAGAAGTTAACCGGTACCAGCAGGACTATTTTGGAGATGGAGAATCATACTATAAAAACGTCATTTTGAATTACTGTTATATTGTAACATAATACCCTTTACTTTTATTTAATCCTCTTCCTTCCGTTGGAGAGGACAGATTGATTTTCAGGTAACATTTTTTTGTCCAATGCGTCGATTTCTTGTGTAATTTTGGATTTTGTTTTATAATGTAAGGAATGTCATTCGACAAATAAAGGAATGTAAGTTTTCAATAAATCTCTTTTAGCTGGTATATACTTAGTTACATACCTATAACTTGTTAATGTGACTATCGTGAGGCAAGATAACTATAAAATATCAGACTGTTTTATTCTTTTGCTTGTTTGAAGTACTGATTTTCGTATTCTAAAATAACGGCCTGTTAGTGTAAAAATGTTGATAGCCAGGTTTACTGTGAAGACACGTTGTAAACGGGTTATTGTCGAAGGCTGTAAAAATTTGCTTACGGTTGATCCTGACGAACGAAGAAGAAAATAACGGAGCATACCAAGGGTGTCACTCCTTTGAATTTCATTCCTTGGTCTTGGCCATGTTCTTGGCATTTCAGTCCTTAGCTTTGGGATCTAGAAAAAAAATGTATGTAGTCACACTACCTTCAAAAGAGTTCTATGAATATTATTACTACCAGCAGAGACTGTCAGTCTGACAGTGTCAGACGGCAAACATAAAATAGAAGAGACGCATACTCGCCTCGGTTTGGTTGTAAATACTGACCAAGGCCACATGCCTTTCCATCATAGGCAGCGCGCTAGCGCTGCCTATGTAAAGAACGATGTGGGCACTATGTTTTTTTTTTTTTTTTTTTTTTTTTTTTTTTTTTTTTTTTTTTCTCCATACCCGGGCACTTCGTATCGAAGGAGTTGTCGTAGAAACTTCGAAAAGGGCTTATTCGATTGGAAATTGGAGTGTCTAGTGCCCTTTTTAATAGTCTAAAGTGATTGGAGGGCAACTAGCCCCCCCCCCCCCCCACGCCCATCACTCCCCCAAACACATCCAATCAAAATTTTGAGATAGCGATTTTGTTCAGCATAGTTAATTTCCAGATAGAAAATATCTTTTTGAGGAGGACACTCCCCCACAACCATCGGGGCAAGGGTTTTAAGTTATGTCCTGAGGACATATAAGATCAATGTTGACACAATGTACAGTTTATTATTTTTTTTCTTTAAAGCAGGGCATTTCATATAGAAGGGGTCGTCGTAGAGACTTCAAAAGGGGTTCATTCGATTGGAAATCGAGAGTTCTAGTGCCCTTTTTAATGGTCGAAAGTGATTGGAAGGCAACTAGCCCCCGCCCCCCTCACGCCAATCATTCCCCAAAACACATCCAATCGAAATTTTGAGATAGCCATTTTATTCAGCGTAGTTGATTTCCAGATAGAAAATGTCTTTTTGAGGAGGACACTCCCCCACAACCCTCAGGGCAAGGGTTTTAATTTATGCCCTGGGGGCATATAAGGTTTTTATGGAAGGCGTTGTCGTAGAAACTTCAAAATAGGCTCATTCGATTGGAAATTCAAAGGGCTAGTGACCTTTTGATAATCGAAAGTGATTGGAGGGCAACTAGCCCCCCCACGCCAATCTTTCCCCCAAACATATCCAATCGAAATTGTGAGATAGCCATTTTGTTCAACGTAGTTGATTTCAAATAGAAAATAGGTTTTTGAGGAGGACACTCCCCCACAACCCTCAGGGCAAGGGTTTTAAGTTATGCCTTGGGGGCATATAAGGTTTCTATTGAAGGCGTTGTCGTAGAAACTTCAAAAAGACTCATTCGATTGGAAATTAAAAGGGCTAGTGCCCTTTTTAATAGTCGAAAGTGATTGGAGGGCAACTAGCCCCCCCCCCCCCCGCCCATCATTGTCCCAAACACATCCAATCAAAATTTGAGATAGGCATTTTATCAGCGTAGCTGATTTCCAGATAGAAAATATCTTTTTGAGGAGGACACCCCCCACAATCCTCGGGGAGGGTTTTAAGTTATGCCCTTGGGGCATATAAGGTTTTTATAGAAGACGTTGTCGTAGAAACTTCTAAACAGGCTCATTCGATTGGAAATTTGAAGGGCTAGTGCCCTTTTTAAAAGTCGAAAGTGATTGGAGGGCAACTAGCCCCCCCCCCTCACGCCCATCATTCCCCCAAACTCATCCAATCAAAATTGTGAGATAGCCATTTTGTTCAGCATAGTTGATTTCCAGATAGAAAATATGTTTTTAAGGAGGAAACTCCCCCACAATCCTCAGGGCAAAGGTTTTAAGCTATGCCCTGGGGGCATATAAGGTTTTTTTGAAGGAGTTGTCGTAGAAACTTCAAAACAGGCTCATTCGATTGGGAATTCAAAGGGCTAGTGCCCTTTTAAATCGTTGAAAGTGATTGGAGGGCAACTAGCCCCCCACGCCCATCATTCCCCCAAACACATTCAATCAGGATTTTTAGATAGCCATTTTGTTCAGCGTAGGCTAGTTGATTTCCAGATTGAAAACATGTTTTTAAGGAGGAAACTCCCCCACAATCCTCAGGGCAAAGGTTTTAAGCTATGCCCTGGGGGCATATAAGGTTTTTTTGAAGGAGTTGTCGTAGAAACTTCAAAACAGGCTCATTCGATTGGAAATTCAAAGGGCTAGTGCCCTTTTTAATAGTCGAAAGTGATTGGAGGGCAACTAGTCCCCCCCCCACGCCCATCATTATCCCAAACACATCCAATCAATATTTGAGATACGCATTTTGTCAGCGTAGCTGATTTCCAGATAGAAAGTATCTTTTTGAGGAGGACACCCCCCACAATCCTCGGGGCAAGGGTTTTAAGTTATACCCTAGGGTCATATAAGGTTTTTATAGAATATGTTGTCATAGAAACTCCAAAACAGGCTCATTCGATTGGAAATTCAAAGGGCTAGTGCCATTTTTAATAGTCGAAAGTGATTGGAGGGCAACTAGACCCACCCCACGCCCATCATTCCCCCAAACACATCCAATCAAAATTGTGAGATAGCCATTTTGTTCAGGGTAGGCTAGTTGATTTAAGATAGAAAATATGCTTTTGAGGAGGACACTCCCCCGCAACCTTCAGGGCAAAGGTTTTAAGTTATGCCCTGGGGGCATATAAGGTTTTTTATAGAAGGCGTTGTCAGAGAAACTTCAAAACAGGCTCATTCGATTGGAAATTCAAAGGGCTAGTGCCCTTTTTAAAAGTCGAAAGTGATTGGAGGGCAACTAGCCCCTTCTCACGCCCATCATTCCCCAAACACATCCAATCAAAATTGTGAGATAGCCATTTTGTTCAGCATAGTTGATTTCCAGATAGAAAATATGTTTTTAAGGAGGAAACTCCCCCACAACCCTCAGGGCAAAGGTTTTAAGTTATGCCCCGGGGGCATATAAGGTTTTTATTGAAGGATTTGTCGTAGAAACTTCAAAACAGGCTCATTCAATTGGGAATTCAAAGGGCTAGTGCCCTTTTTAATAGTCGAAAGTGATTGGAGAGCATTTAGCCCCCCCCCCCACGCCCATCATGCCCCCAAACACATCCAATCAAAATTTTGGGATAGGCATTTTGTCAGAGTAGCTGATTTCCAGATAGAAAATATCTTTTTTGAGGAGGACACTCCCCCACAACCCTCGGGGCAAGGGTTTTAAGTTACGCCCTGGGGGCATATAAGGTTTTTATAGAAGGCGTAGTCGTAGAAACTTAAAAACAGGCTCATTCGACTGGAAATTCAAAGGGCTAGTGCCATTTTTAATTGTGGAAAGTGATTGGAGGGTAACTTGCCCCCCCACGCCCATAATTCCCCAAACACATCTGATCAAAATTTTGAGATAGGCATTTTGTCAGCGTAGCTGATTTCTAGATAGAAAATATCTTTTTTGAGGAGGACACTCCCCCACAACCCTCGGGGCTAGGTTTTTAAGTTATGCCCTGGGGGCATAGAAGGTTTTTATAGAAGGCGTTGTCGTAGAAACTGTCAAAACAGGCTCATTCGATTGGCAATTCAAAGGGCTAGTGCCTTTTTTAATAGTCGAAAGTGATTGGAAGGCAACTAGACCCCCTCGCCCATTAGTCCCCCAAAACACATCCAATCAAAATTTTGAGATAGCAATTTTGTTCAGCGTAGTTGATTTCCAGATAAAAAATGTGTTTGAAGAGGCAACTCCCCCACAACCCTCAGGGCAAGGGTTTTAAGTTATGCCCTTGGGGCACATAAGGTTTTTATAGAAGGCGTTGTCGTAGAAACTTCAAAACGGGCTCATTAGATTGGAAATTTAAAGGGCTAGTGCCTTTTTTTAATAGTCGAAAGTGATTGGATGGCAGCTAGCCCCCCCCCCACGCCCATTATTCCCCCAAACACATCCAATCAAACTTTTGAGATAGCCATTTTGTTCAGCGTAGTTGATTTCCAGATAGAAAATATGTTTTAGAGGAGGACACTCCCCCACAGCCCTCAGGGCAAGGGTTTTAAGTTATGCTCTGGGGGCATATAAGGTTTTCTATTGAAGGCGTTGTCGTAGAAACTTCAAAAAAGACTCATTCGATTGGAAATTCAAAGGGCTAGTGCCCTTTTTAATAGTCGAAAGTGATTGGAGGGCAACTAGACTCCCCCCCCCCCACGCCCATCATTATCCCAAACACATCCAATCAAAATTTGAGATACGTATTTTGTCAGCGTAGCTGATTTCCAGATAGAAAGTATCTTTTTGAGGAGGACACCCCCCACATTCCTCGGGGCAAGGGTTTTAAGTTATTCCCTGGGGGCATGTAAAAGGTTTTTATAGAAGGCGTTGTCATAGAAACTTCAAAACAGGCTCATTCGATTGGAAATTCAAAGGGTTAGTGCCATTTTTAATAGTCGAAAGTGATTGGAGGGCAACTAGACCCACCCCACGCCCATCATTCCCCCAAACACATCCAATCAAAATTGTGAGATAGCCATTTTGTTCAGGGTAGGCTAGTTGATTTCAGATACAAAATATGCTTTTGAGGAGGACACTTCCCCGCAATCCTCAGGGCAAAGGTTTTAAGTTATGCCCTGGGGGCATATAAGGTTTTTTATAGCAGGCGTTGTCAGAGAAACTTCAAAACAGGCTCATTCGATTGGAAATTCAAAGGGCTAGTGCCCTTTTTAAAAGTCGAAAGTGATTGGAGGGCAACTAGCCCCTTCTCACGCCCATCATTCCCCCAAACACATCCAATCAAAATTGTGAGATAGCCATTTTGTTCAGCATAGTTGATTTCCAGATAGAAAATATGTTTTTAAGGAGGAAACTCCCCCACAACCCTCAGGGCAAAGGTTTTAAGTTATGCCCCGGGGGCATATAAGGTTTTATTGAAGGATTTGTCGTAGAAACTTCAAAAAAGGCTCATTCAATTGGAAATTCAAAGGGCTAGTGCCCTTTTTAATAGTCGAAAGTGATTGGAGAGCAACTAGCCCCCCCCCACGCCCATCATGCCCCCAAACACATCCAATCAAAATTTTGAGATAGGCATTTTGTCAGAGTAGCTGATTTCCAGATAGAAAATATCTTTTTGAGGAGGACAATCCCCCACAACCCTCGGGGCAAGGGTTTTAAGTTACGCCCTGGGGGCATATAATGTTTTTATAGAAGGCGTAGTCGTAGAAACTTCAAAACAGGCTCATTCGACTGGAAATTCAAAGGGCTTGTGCCATTTTTAATTGTGGAAAGTGATTGGAGGGTAACTTGCCCCCCCCCCACGCCCATAATTCCCCCAAACACATCCGATCAAAATTTTGAGATAGGCATTTTGTCAGCGAAGCTGATTTCCAGATAGAAAATATCTTTTTTGAGGAGGACACTCCCCCACAACCCTCGGGGCAAGGGTTTTAAGTTACGCCCTGGGGGCATATAAGGTTTTTATAGAAGGCGTTGTCGTAGAAACTGCAAAACAGGCTCATTCGATTGGCAATTCAAAGGGCTAGTGCCTTTTTTAATAGTCGAAAGTGATTGGAGGGCAACTAGACCCCCACGCCCATCAGTCCCCCAAACACATCCAATCAAAATTTTGAGATAGCAATTTTGTTCAGCGTAGTTGATTTCCAGATAGAAAATGTGTTTGAGGAGGCAACTCCCCCACAACCCTCAGGGCAAGGGTTTTAAGTTATGCCCTTGGGGCATATAAGGTTTTTTATAGAAGGCGTTGTCGAAGAAACTTCAAAACAGGCTCATTAGATTGGAAATTTAAAGGGCTAGTGCCCTTTTTAATAGTCGAAAGTGATTGGATGGCAACTAGCCCCCCCACCCCCACGCCCATCATTCCCCCAAACACATCCAATCAAAATTTTGAGATAGCCATTTTGTTCAGCGTAGTTGATTTTTTGATAGAAAATATTTTTTTGAGGAGGACTCTCCCCCACAGCCCTCAGGGCAAGGGTTTTAGGTTATGCCTTGGGGGCATATAAGGTTTCTATTGAAGGCGTTGTCGTAGAAACTTCCAAAAAGACTCATTCGATTGGAAATTCAAAGGGCTAGTGCCCTTTTTAATAGTCGAAAGTGATTGGAGGGCAACTAGCCCCCCCCCCACGCCCATCATTGTCCCAAATACATCCAATCAAAATTTGAGATAGGCATTTTATCAGCGTAGCTGATTCCCAGATAGAAAATATTTTTTTGAGGAGGACACCCCCCACAATCTTCGGGGAGGGTTTTAAGTTATGCCCTGGGGGCATATAAGGTTTTTATTGAAGACGTTGTCGTAGAAACTTCTAAACAGGCTCACTCGATTGGAAATTCGAAGGGCTAGTGCCCTTTTTAAAAGTCGAAAGTGATTGGAGGGCAACTAGCCCCCCCCCCTCACGCCCATCATTCCCCAAACTCATCCAATCAAAATTGTGAGATAGCCATTTTGTTCAGCATAGTTGATTTCCAGATAGAAAATATGTTTTTAAGGAGGGAAACTCCCCCACAATCCTCAGGGCAAAGGTTTTAAGTTATGCCCTGGGGGCATATAAGGTTTTATTGAAGGAGTTGTCGTAGAAACTTCAAAACAGGCTCATTCGATTGGAATTCAAAGGGCTAGTGCCCTTTTTAATAGTTGAAAGTGATTGGAGGGCAACTAGCTCCCCACGCCCATCATTCCCCCAAACACATTCAATCAGAATTTTTAGATAGCCATTTTGTTCAGCGTAGGCTAGTTGATTTCCAGATTGAAAACATGTTTTTTAGGAGGACACTCCCCCACAACCCTCAGGGCAAGGGTTTTAAGTTAGGCCCTGGGGGCATATAAGGTTTTTATAGAAGGCGTTGTCGTAGAAACTTCAAAATAGGCTCATTCGATTGGAAATTTAAAGGGCTAGTGCCCTTTTTAATAGTCGAAAGTGATTGGATGGCAACTAGCCCCCCCCCCCCACGCCCATTATTCTCCCTAACACATCCAATCAAACTTTTGAGATAAGCCATTTTGTTCAGCGTAGTTGATTTCCAGATAGAAAATATGTTTTAGAGGAGGACACTCCCTCACAGCCCTCAGGGCAAGGGTTTTAAGTTATGCCCTGTGGCATATAAGGTTTTATAAGAAGGCGTTGTCGTAGAAACTTGAAAACAGGCTCATTCGATTGGAAATTCAAAGGGCTAGTTCCCTTCTTAATAGTCGAAAGGTATTGGAGGGGAACTAGCCCCTCCCCACGCCCATCATTCCCCCAAACACATCCAATCAAAATTTTGAGATAGCCATTTTCTACAGCGTAGTTAATTTCTAGATAGAAAATATGTTTTTGAGGAGGATACTTCCCAACAACCCTCAGAGCAAGGGTTTTAAGTTATGTCCTGGGGTATATAAAGGCCTATGAAGGCGTTGTCATAGAAAGTTCAAAAGGGGCTCATTTGATTGGAAATTCGAAGGGCTAGTGTCCTTTTCAATATTCGAAAGTGATTGGAGTGCAACTAGCCCCCCCCCCCCCCTCCCCCACGTCCATTCACTCAAACACATCCAATCAAAATTTTGAGATTACCATTTTGTTTAGCGTAGGCTAGTTGATATCCAGATAGAAAATATGTTTTTGAGAAGGACACTCTTCACAACCCTCAGGGCAAGGGTTTTAAGTTATGCCCTGTGGGCATATAAGGTTTTTATAAGAAGGCGTTGTCGTAGAAACTCCAAAACAGGCTTATTTGATTGGAAATTCAAAGGGCTAGTTCCCTTCTTAATAGTCAAAAGTGATTGGAGGGGAACTAGCCCCCCCCCACGCCCATCATTCCCCCAAACACATCCAATCAAAATTTTGAGATAGCCATTTTGTTCAGCGTAGTTGATTTCCTGATAGAAAATATGTTTCTGAGGAGGACACTTCCCAACAACCCTCAGGGCAAGGTTTTAAGTTATGTCCTGGGCTATATAACAGAAAAAGAAAATACAACAGAAAATACAATAAATAACCGAGTCAAACTCAAAACGAGCAGAAATTAGCATAAGTTGGGCTCAAAACACCAATGCCTTCCCAAGGTCAGAACATAATTTGCACTTTACTGAAAAAAAAACAAATGAATGTGCATTGTCAGTTTAATATACATATACTGATATTTAGTAATCAAAATGTTAATATTATTTGATTTATTAAAGTTATAAAGGTAAAAACATTTAAATTTTTTCAGTAAAGTGCAAATTTTGTTCTGGCATTGGGAAGGCATAGGGGTTTTGCGCCCAACTTATGTTAATTTCTGCTCGTTTTGAGTTTGACTCGGTTATTTATTGTATTTTCTGTTCGTTTTGGGTTTCATTTATTTATCGATGCTGATTTGTGGTAGTTTCGAGCTTGGTAGATTATTTGATTTTATTTTTGCTCATAATTGGCATAGTTGTTTGTTGGCATACTTGTTTAATGGAGTTCTTTACTTTTCTTTGAAAAACTTATCTTGTGGAAAAAGTATTTTTAATTAATCATAAAAAAAAGAGAAGATAACGAGCAGATTTGCGAGGACAGTGATTACAACCTCTGTATTTTGGCTAGTTTATTTACCTATTAAATGTGCTGACATCCACAAAGGACTCCTCAAAAGACATCAAACGACCCTCAATATCCTTAATGTCCTCAGCCGTTCCTTAGATATCGATGACACGTCATTCTGGCAATAAGCACGCACACAGTGTATTTTATTGTGTTCGGGATCCCTCTCCAAAGTTATGTGGGTTTATGTCATCCCCATAGGCATAGTTATTATTACTACCAGCAGAGACTGCAAGACGACCAACATCATAGGCAGCGCAATCGCGCTGCCTAAGTAGAGAACGATGTTGGCACAATGTATTTTTTTTTCTAGACCAGGGCACTTTGTATCACAGTAGACAGAATATAGCAGTATGATCATTCTCTATCTCTCCCATTATAAAAACCCGGACAGGGGTGCGAGTGGAAAGAAACAGGCTAAACAAGCTAAGGCAGAAAGAAGTGGGAGGAGCTTTTTGTTCACGATGACCAGAAATGATCTGCGATAAGCTTACTGGTATATTCAGAAACAGGCTAAACAAGCTAAGGCAGAAAGAAGTGGGAGGAGCTTTTTGTTCACGATGACCAGAAATGATCTGCGATAAGCTTACTGTCTATAAACTGTGCTTTGTATCAAAAGTTTCTATGAGTTGTCATAGAAACTTCGAAAAGGGCTCATACGATTGGAAATTGGAGTGGCAAGTGCCCTTTTTAATAGTCTAAAGTGATTGGAAGGCAACTAACACCCCTTTCACGCCCACCATTTCCCCAAACACATCCAATCAAAATTTTTAGATAGCCATTTTGTTCGTCGTAGTTGATTTCCAGATAGAAATTATGTTTTTGAGGAGGACACTCCCCCACAGCCCTCAGGGCAAGGGTTTTAAGTTATGCTGTGGGAGCATATAAGATTTTTATAGAAAGCGTTGTCGTAGAAACTTCAAAAAAGGCTCATTCGATTGTAAATTAAAGGGCTAGTGCCCTTTTTAATAGGCGAAAGTGATTGGAGGGCAACTATCCCCCCTCTCACGCCCACCATTTCCCCAAACTCATCCAATCAAAATTTTGAGATATCTGTTTTGTTCAACGTAGTTGAAAATTCTGGAAGTTAGGTCTTTGAGGATGACAACCCCCCACGGTCCTCAGGGTAAGGGTTGTAAGTTATACCCTGGGTGCATATAAGGTTTTTATAGAAAGAGTTGTCGTCGAAACATCAAAAATAGCTCATTCGATTGGAAATTGAAAGGGCTAGTGCCCTTTTTAATAGTCGAAAGTGATTGGAGGGCAACTAACCTCCCTTTGACGCCCACCATTTCCTCAAACACATCCAATCAAAGATTTGAGATAGCCATTTTGTTCAACGTAGTTAAAAGTTCTGGAAATTTTGTCTTTGAGGATGACGAACCCCCACACCCCTAAGGGCAGGGGTTGTAAGTTATGCCCTGGGGCCATATAAGGTTTTTTATAGATAATGTTGTTGAACAAACTTCAAAAAGGGCTCACTCAATTGGAAATCGAAAGGGCTAGTGCCCTTTTTAATAGTCGAAAGTAAACAAAGAGAGAATTGCCCCCCCCCCCCCCGCAACGCCCATCATTTCCCCAAACATTTCCGATCAGCATTTTTATATGACCATTTTGTTCAACATAGTTGAAAGGTCTGGAAATTATGACAACCCTCCCCCCATAGCCCTCATGACAAGAGTCGTAAGTTATGCCCTTGGGGCATATAAAGTTTTTATAGAACGTTTTGTCGTATAAGCCTCAAAAAGGCTCATTCGATTGAAAATTGAGAGGACTAGTGCCTTTTTTATTAGTCAAAAGTGACCAGAGGGCAAATGTTTCCTTCCACGCCTGTCATTTCCCCAAACACTTCCAGTCAAAATTTTGATAGAGCCGTGTTGTTTAGCCTATCAGAAAGGTCTGGAAATTATGTCTTTGAGGATAAAAAATCCCCCCAGCTTTCAGGGCAAGGGTTGTAAGTTGTGCCCTGGGGACATATAGGGTTTATATAGAAAATTTGGTCCTATAAACTTCAAAGGGGGCTCATTGGATTGGTAATCAGACGCTCTAGTGCTCTTTTTAAGAGTCAAAGTTATCAGAGGGCAGCTACCCTCTTACCCCTACACATACGTCATATTGTCCCAAAATGCGTCTAATAGAAACTTTGAGATAGCCATTCTATTAAAAATAGTCTAAATATCATATAATAAGGCTTTTGGGGCTTAAAGAAACCCCAGAGATCAGGGGCAAGGGCTGTAATTTATGCCCAGGGAGTATTAACGGTTCTTATGGAAGGGATGGTTGTTTAACTTCAGAAGAGGCTCAGTCTTTCTCCCTGAAAAAGACTATGTCAATATGAAACGAAGAGAGATTAATCAAAAAAACTTTTTGCCCAAAATAAGTTGTTTTTTTTTTTAAGTAAGGAACTCCATTAAACCAAAAATGAACAAAACTAGAATCAAATAATCTACCAAGCCCACAACTACCACAAATCAGTAAAATAAAATAAATTAATTAAACCTAAAACAAACAGAAATTAAAATAAGTCAAACTCAAAACGAGCAGAAATTAATCTGAGTAGGGTTCTAAACCCTATGCTTTCTAAAAGCCAGAATATGATTTGTACTTTACTGAATAAAAATTCTTGTAAATGTTTTCACTTATAGCTTTAAGAAAATAAAAATTAATTAAGATATTAAGGAATAAATATCAGCATATGTATATTAAACTGACAATGCACATTTTTTTCAGTAATTTTATTTGAATTTTTTTCAATAAAGTACAAATTATATTCTTGCTTTTAGAAAGCATAGGGTTTAGAACCCTACTCAGATTAGTTTCTGCTCGTTTTGAGTTTGACTTACTTTAATTTCTTTTTGTTTTGGGTTTCATTTATTTATTTATACTGATTTGTGGGAGTTGTATGTTTGGTAGATTATTTGATTCTATTTTTGTTCATTTTTGGTTTAATGGAGTTCTTTACTTTTTTTTGAAAAACTTATTTTTTGCAAAAAGATTTTTTTGATTAATAAAACAGAAAAGGCGCATGCTCGCTTCGGCTCGGTTGTAAATATTGACCAATGCCACACTGCCTTTCCATCATAAAAAAGAAAGAAAAAAAGAGAAGATAACGAGGAAGTTTGCTAAGACAGTGATTACAACCTCTCAAACTTCAACTCTCTCAAAATTTAATGTATGATTTTTAGTTCTAATGTTTATTTTATAGATGAAAATTTTTTATTGTTTTTTTTTGTCTTTTTATTTGTGTTATATTGCTTTTCGCTGATGCAGCTGTTACATATATATCCGAAATTACTTACTTAACACCCATCCGACTAGGTTGGCCGATTCGGGGCTTCTTCTCTAATGGCATCATAACAATATTTTCGGTATGCCTTCCTGTTTGTCGCAGTCCTTAGCAGTACTGGGTTGGAGTGGTCAGAAAAGTTTTCCCAGGAGCGCTTGGGAGGTTGTCCTATTGGGCGAGAGGCATTTATTCTTCTTTCAAAGGCTATTTTGGGCAGTTGGGCTGGGGACATACACTGAACGTGTCCTAACCATCGAAGCTGTTGAAGTTTGATGGACTACTTGATAGTTAGAGGGTATTTCATGGAGGACAGTAGTCATTCGTTTGATACTCGGTCAAGGTAAGTGATACCACTTGGCTTTCAGAGCGATATAGTTTCTGATGCCGCCAGTCGGTGCTTGTCATCGGCGTTTATAGTCTATGTCACTGCTCCATACGTTGCAAGTGGAATCCCTAAGGCATGGAAGAGTCGGATCGTCAGTTTTATTTATTTTTTCAAATTGAGCGCAGTGACTTGAAGCATGGGGGGGGGGGCAAGAACCAGGCGTCGTTTGATGTCTTTTGAGGAGTCGTTTATGAATCTCAGCACACTTCCTAGATAAATTATATAGCTGAAATACTTAGGTTGTAATCACTGTCCCCGCCAATTTCCTCGTTATCTTCTGTTCTTTTTTTTCTTTTTTTTATGACGGATAGGCAGTATGACCTTGATCTGTACGTACAACCAAGCCGAAGCGAGCATGCATCTTTTCTGTCTTATGTTTGTCGTCTGGCAGTATCTGCTGGTAGTAATAATAACTATGCCTGTGGGGATGACATAACCCCACACAGCTTTGGAGAGGGATCCCGAACACAATAAAACACACTTTGTGCGTACTTATTGCCAGAATGACATGTCATCAATGTCTAAGGAACGGCTGAGGATATTAAGATGAAAACTTCAAGGGATATTGAGGATGATCTTGAAGTGCTATTGGAGGGCAGCCAGTCCCCGTTGCCCTTTTAAGGTGTTCCTTTCCCTCATCACCGATCAAAATGCTGAAAAAGCGATTCTGTTCCAACAGTAAAAAGATCTAGTAACTGTGCCTCCAGGATACAGCCCCTAGGATAATAACTCTTAATTATGCAGTTTGTACTTATTTTACATGCAGTATTTATTATTCAAAAAAGGGGAATGCTTGAATCTAGGTGTGTTCGAAAAGGCTAAGGATATTAAGGTGAAACTTTGGGGAATGTTGAGGGGTATGTTAAGCTAAATCTAAAGATATTACGTACATATGTTTGTCAAAAAGGTGTATCTGCAATATCACAGAAACAGCTTAGATTACAAAGTTTAAACTCTCAGGGTATGTTGTGGAGGATGTTGAAAACTGTTTTTTTTTTTTTTTTTTTTTTTTTTTTTTTTTTTTTTTTTTTTTTTTTTTTTTTTTTTTTTTTTTTTTTTTTATAAATAAATAAGGGTTTATTCATCAACCAAAAATAACAAAATCCAGAAGCTAAGCTTGTAAAGGAGATCACTAACCCAACTAGGCCTAAAAAAAAAAAAAAAAAAAAAAAAAAAAAAAAAAAAAAAAAAAAAAAAAAAAAATAATGAAAAGAAAAAAAAACAAACCTATCACATAAAAATAACTAATAAGTGACTATACCACCCCTACTCAATAATATCTCATCAATTCTCAATATTCAACATATTAATCCTTGTCCTTCTCAATCCATCAACCAAACACAAAAATAAAAAAAAAAACAAAAACATTAGCAAACTAAAGGCAAAAGAGACCGGAGAACTGACTCACTCACTCCCATATACCCTATAACAATGTTCTTTTAACATACTTCTAAATTCAGAAATATCCGTCACCTTCTTTATCCCTTCTGGCAGACTATTCCAAGCACGAGGGCTAACATGGCGGATACAAAACATTGACCTAGTTGTCACAGGCTTAGGTAGTCTGAATTCATTCGAAAGTCTTAAACTATAAGAATGAAAACTAGAAACAGGCAGAAAAAAATCTTGAAAGCAAATTGGTAGCATTTTATTCTGATGTTTAAACATAAAAAGAGCATTATAAAACTTAATCAATCCAAATAGTGGAACAATATGTAGTTCAGCATACCTTGCTCTAACCGAGGAACGCTTATCATCTCCAGTAAGTACTCTTACAGCTTTATTCTGTAATACTCTAATCTGCGATAAATGACCCACAAACGTTGAAGACCAAGCCAATATACAATAAATCAAATACGGATGAATAAGGGAGAAATAAAGCATTCTGAGAACCGGTCTAGGGAAAGTACGCTTTAGCTTCCTTATAATTCCCAAATTTCGGGAAACTCTAGCTGAAATTTGATTAATATGGTCTTTGAAACTCAAGCACTCATCAACTATCACTCCAAGAAACTTCACTGTTCTGACACGTTCTATAGCATTCCCATCAAGTTCTAGTTTCTCTATCCAGGGATAGTAATTTACACTTCTCCTGTAAATCACAAATTGACTTTTCTTATGGTTTAAATTTAAGTTTATTAACTCTCATCCATTTCTCTATTTGTTCCATTCCCTTTTTCAGAACTAGTAGAAGTTCTCTTTCTGTCCTCGCAGCAACTGTAAAATGTGTATCGTCAGCAAAACTAGGAATTATAGTTCTGTTACCGCGATCCCCTTTATCTGAACTATTTATATCTTCAATGCACCGGTAAATATCATTTATATAAATCAAAAATAAAAGAGGTCCCAAAACTGACCCTTGAGGAACGCCAGCCTTGACTCTCTGCGGGCTAGAGGTCTCACTTTCGATTTGAACAATCTGCATACGTTCACTCAGGAATGATCTAACGAGTTCCAAAAATTTTCCACGGATAGCACAATTATCTAACTTCTTTACTAAAATTTCATAATCCACACAATCAAATGCTTTCATTATGTCAAGGAAAACGGATGCCACTTTAAGACCACGATCTAAATGATCATTAACAAATGTCGTCAAGAAGATCACTGCTTGCTCAGTTGACATTCCTTTTCTAAATCCAAACTGACTAGATCGAAAAAAAGACCTAGATTCTAGGAAATTAACCATTCTTACATTTATTAGTCTCTCTATTATTCTAGAAATAACAGGAAGAAGCGAAATAGGCCTATAATTATCTAAATTCCCACTATCACCCCCTTTAAAAAGCGGTTTCACTTTCGCAATCTTCAGACAATCGGGGAAAATACCTGACTTAAAACACTCATTTATTAGCATTACCAACTGACTAGAAATAATAGGATAAATAACACGGAAAGCTTTCACAGTCATGAGATCCGATCCTGCTGCACTGTTTTTCATATTTTTAACCACTTCACACAACTCACTTAATTTAACCGGCTTTAAATAAGCAGATACTTCGCTCTTATCAGGCAGGAATTGTGTAAAATCGCCATCCTCAGCCAGGACTGGGATACTGGATCCTACATTAAAGTTTGTAGAGCAACCATGCCCCGTCCCATTGCTTTTTTAGCTGCCCTTTGCAATAATTTTAGTTTTTGATTGTGGACACGATAACGCTATCTAGTCAACGGATAAGACGAACGCTAACAGTTTCTGATTTAGCTGAAGGAACGTTTTGAATTAAAGCAACGATTTAATAAAATTTGTCTCTTCGATCACTATATGCTTATTTGAATTTAGCTAAACTGGCTATACAAAGTGGCAGGTCTAGAATTTGGAGGGGGGAGGTCTGTCTGGAATTTTTACTTTTTATTTTACAGATTCGTAGGTTAAAACACTCAAGGTTTTTTTTTTCTCTACAAATTTGTATAAGTGTAAGCCAAAACTGCAGGAAATCCAACTACAGCCACTGGATCTGTCACTGGCACGAGGCACTGGATTTTTGTTATTAAGTATATTGTTTTTGTTATGAAAATGGGAACCTGATAATCCCACTAGTATCTACACAATGACGAAGGGATTGGAGGAGGGAGGTAAATAAGATGTTAAAGTGGGTTAGTTTCCAGCCTCCCTGCCTTATGGTGGTTCCGCAACCCAAAATATTATATTAATTGAGTAGTTTTGATAACATAATTAATTTACTACTATTAATATGGTATAAGCCTAGGATTCCAGCTATACATAAGGAAACATGTTAAGAAAATAATTCTTAGTTTATAATATGCAGAATAATCCTAGTTAACACATTTTGCAGGGTGAGAATCTTTATCTTCGTTTCCTTCACTGTTTTACTATTTTTTTTAAAGCAAAATTCTGACAAGTAAACATTGATTCGACTACAAATTTCCGTTGCCAAATACTCTATATGTGTATTCAAACACCATAAGTGGCATCTAATTTTATATCACAAAAACATACCAATAGGCAAATAGTGTTAAATTAGGTTAAGTTAGGTTAGTTAAAAACTGGAAATACAAGGGAAGAAGTGAAGATAAAGGTTCTCCCCCTGCAAAATATGTTAACTAGGATTACTCTGCATATTAGAAAGTAAGAATTGTATTCTTAACATGTTTCCTTGTATAGCTGGAATCCTTGGTTTACGCCAATATTATTGCTATTATTATACCATCATTATTATTATTGTAGATACGGAGAGGAATGTTCATATGGTAGTGGACTGTTCTCATCACACGATGAAAGATCATTGCTATTGGCCCATTGTCAGTGATATGAACAATGTTTTGTCGCACAAGAATATTGCATTACGATTTATGCAAGATGAAACACTGCTGAAAATGTGGTTCTCCTTCTTGGCAATGTTCCAAGGTAAGCTCAGTTTGCCCGTTTAATACCTTTGATTTATTTTCGTTCATGCCTGTAATCTAATAGTTTCAATTGGGGTCTCGGCATGTCTCAATTTAATGTTGCAAACACTGCTGAAGGTATTCCAAAAATTTGAATTTTTCTTGCTTATGCAAGCTTGTTTATTTTATTTTCTAAGATAAAGAGCTTATGAATAATAGTGCCTAGTGTCTTTTACCTTCTTGCAGATTAAGTAATTTTAATGGTAATAAACAAGTAATTGTAATTTTAGGAATGAGACGCTGAAATAAAATGTTAAAGCTAAATAAAATAAAATGTAATAAAATGTAAATAAAATGTAATACTGAAATAAAATACTGAAAACGCTGAAATAAAATGTAATAAGAAATAATAAATAAAACACCGCCCATTAGGGCGGTGTTTTCCAGAGCTTTGAGACCTAAATGAATTTGTTATTTGGTAGGGACGGGAGGAGGGAACACCTGCAGAAAACGTTGTAGAGATATTAAGTTTGAAAAAAGCTTTTTTGCAAAAACGTTTTAATAATTTTCCAAATATAAAAAGCTGTTGAACTACTTTAATATTTTTAATTCTTTTAAGTGGGAAAGAGTTCTTTCCCTCCCCCCGCATTTTTTTTTTACTAAAAATAATAAATAAAATAATGTTTAAAGACAGGAACTTAATGAATAATCCATCAATCCACTTTAACGTTTTGCTAGCGATGGAGGGATAGTCTAGGGTAAGGCCGTATCCAGGGTGGGGGTTACCGGGATTCAACCCCCTCCCCCCGAAAATTTTTCCGACTCATAAAAGAGTAAAAAAAAGCATATAAACAAGTTTTTGAGGCGTTTTGTAAAGTTTTTTTGGGGGGGGAACCTCCCAACCCCCCGAAAAGAATACGCTCCTCGAACAAAAATCTTGGAAACGCCGTTGGTTTAGGGATCACCAAATTAGGCATTCCATCGATCCCGCTTGGAGGAGTGATTTTTCGGTAAAACCGCTTTGGGGTAAATTTGGTTTAAACAACTTCTGCTTAAAAAAATGGATGTAATCGCTCGTTAGGCATACTGTGAACTAAAATAAATGTCGGTTGTAATTGCTTTTAAATTCTGATTGCAATTTTGAGCTTGGTATAGTATATTGAAACTCATTGATTTTATATTACCTTAATTGGTCGAAGAAGCAGTTATTATTTTTGAATGTTGTCGTGGCTCTGTAGAAACAAAAGATAAAAAAAAAAAACCCGATTTACAAGTATATTTTAACCAGTTTTCCACCTATTACAGAAACTGGATGCGTACTATCAAGTTACGAAATATCTTCAAAACAAGTATAGGCTTGAATTCAGTGGTCATAGATAGTGTATAATAAACTGAAACGACCTTGAGGTCATGCTGAAACCATGTCATGTCGAAATGCTAGTCAAAGAGTCTGGGTAATTTATACAAGAGTGGGAACTGGCACTAGTGTTAAAAAGAAAATTGCCAACACTGTCTAGAGTTTGGTGTTTCTTGACCTTTATCAGTGTAATAATGATGCAAAATTAGTGTAATTGGAAAAATTTCTATAGCAATAAGTGCTTGATCTCAGTTTCTGAGAAAAACATAATTATTAAGCTTTAAAAATTTCCAAGAAACGGCGAATTTTAGATGGCGTTGGTGTTTTTTATGCTAGGGCAAGCTTCCACGGTACTTATCTATTAGCCAGTACACACTCGAGAATTTGGATCTACGGGTACCGGGTTGAAACAACTGAGACGCTTGGGAGATAGATAGGATATATATATATATATATATATATATATATATATATATATATATATATATTATATATATATATATATATATATATATATATATATATATATATATATTATATATATATATATATATATATATATATATATATATATAATATATATATATATATATATATATAGATATATATATATATATATATATATATATATATATATAATATATATATATATATATATATATATATATATATATATATATATATTATATATATATATATATATTATTTAGGCTGTATATTTCCACGTTGGGGGGGAGGGTAAGTGCAGAAGATAATTTCTTGCACCACATTGGCCTGCCATAACATAAAGAAAGATAAAGATCAAAAATGGGGTTTTTAAAGGCCAAACGAAAATACTGAAAAAACAAAGTGTATATTTCGAGAAGACAAACGCCTCTCACCTTCTCACAGTAAACGCAAATCAAAGGGAAAATTCCGTTAATCTTGGTCTCCCGTACGTTAAAGGGGTTTCAGACAACATTTCAAAAAATCTAAGAAAAAGTAATATTTACATTTACTATAGACCCAGAAAAACTATCAACTCCCAAATTTATCACGGTAAAGACCCTATCGCGATAGGTGAAAATTCCGATGTCTACAGAATTCCTTACTCGTGTGGTCTTTGGTACATAGGAAGAACTGATCAGCGACTTACGGATAGATTAACTCAGCACTCTACCTCAACTAATAACACCCTTAAAAAGCGGAAAAACCAGATGATTTTGACTCAACACATTTTGGATTACCTAGATGTCCCAGGCCATACTATTTTATTTAACCAAGCTAGCCTAATTTCGCATGACTAAGGTATTGTCCATCACTACAGAGAAGCTGTTGAAATTTATAAATACCAACATTTAGGTCTAGCTTTGAACAGAGATTCAGGCGATTTTAGAATAAATGAGTCGTATTATCATTTTCTCAAAATAGAAGCTGATGCTTTAGTAGTCCCTAATATAAATCTTGTACCACCTTCCCAATCACGTAATTAACACGTCAACAACCCCTTAGGTCTCAATGGGTGTCTGTAAGGAATGCAATTATTAAAATCAGAGATCAGATGACGTAGTTCTCCAACTCATTTATTTGCTGGTTCGTTTTGTTTTGAGTGAATGAATGTTTTCTTTTATTTCTCAGTTATTCGCTAGTATCCGTCGATGGCAGTTCATATTTTTTTGGATCTTTTGCAAATCGCGGATATTGGTGAATGACTCACTTTTATGTTTGTTAGGTATTTGGTTTTAATTCTTATAATTTTTGGCTTTTATTGAATTTATTCATCTTTTAATTTTATTTTTTTTTATTATTTTTTCCACATTGACTTTCTGCGTTTGTTTTGTTTTGTTGTTTTTTTTTCTTCGGCACTTTCCTTGAATATGTTTTTTCGTTTCGCGCTGAAGAAGAGAGTCGTTTGTCCTCTTGAAATATTCGCTTTGTGTGTTTTTTCAGTATTTTCGTTTGACCTTTAAAGCCCCCATTTTTCATCGTTTTTCTTTCTTTAGGGCAAGTGTAGCGGGGCTGCGTAAAAAAGTAACCTAACCTAACCAAAATACCAACTAAATATTAATTAAAATATTGCTACAATGTAGTTTCCCACTGAGCCGAAGTTAATTGTCTCCGTATATAAACAGCAATAAACCGGTTATTGTCTGATTTTATATATCCAAATTCTCGAGTGTGTACTGGCTAACAGATAAGTACCGCTTCCACTTTTGTAAGTTACCAATACTCTGTGACCCTAGTGCTCATTTACATCGCTATACGAGAAAATCAAAACACAAAATATGAAACTAATTAAAACCAGAGTTATTTACATTTTTTATCAGTATCAGTTTATCAATGGTTGCATATAGTATTAATATCTCATATAGTAATCCATTTATTCCTTATTTTTCGTTCTGTGACTCTACTAGCTGCCTCGAAATATTTTATGCTTCTGGCTTGCGTAAATGGTGTAAGTAAATACTTGCAGTTGAGCACTGTTGGAAAAGTAGATTGTAAATTTCGCCTCTCGAAAATCTCTACTCTCAAAGTCTAGAGTCTAGATTATTATCTCAAAGTCTCACAAATCTCGATTTATTCTATCCATTCTTTATTTTTCGCTCTGTTACTCTTATCAGCTGCGTCGAAATATTTATACTTCTGGCTTGCGTAAAAAGGTGCAAGTAAATGCTTGCATTTGAGCACTGTTGGAAAAGTAGATTGTAAATTTCGCCTCTCGAAAATCTCTACTCTCAAAGTCTAGAGTCTAGATTATTATCTCAAAGTCTCACAAATCTCGATTTATTCTATCCATTCTTTATTTTTCGCTCTGTTACTCTTATCAGCTGCGTCGAAATATTTATACTTCTGGCTTGCGTAAAAAGGTGCAAGTAAATGCTTGCATTTGAGCACTGTTGGAAAAGTAGATTGTAAATTTCGCCTCTCGAAAATCTCTACTCTCAAAGTCTAGAGTCTATATTATTATCTCAAAGTCTCACAAATCTCGATTTATTCTATCCATTCTTTATTTTTCGCTCTGTTACTCTTATCAGCTGCGTCGAAATATTTATACTTCTGGCTTGCGTAAAAAGGTGCAAGTAAATGCTTGCATTTGAGCACTGTTGGAAAAGTAGATTGTAAATTTCGCCTCTCGAAAATCTCTATTCTCAAAATCTAGAGTCTAGATTATCACCTCAAAGTCTGACAAATCTCGATTTATTCGATCGATTCGTTATTTTCCATCAGCTGCGTCGAAATATTTGATGCTTCTGAATCGCGTAAATGGTGCAAATAAATAATTGCAGTTGAGCAATGGTAGAAAAATAGATGGAAAATTTCGTCTTTCAAGCATCTACTCTCAAAGTCTCTATTAATATCTCAAGAGTCTCATCTGTTCGTTATTTTTCGTTTTGTTATTCTATCAGTGAGGAGAAATATTTTGTGCTTCTGACTTACATAAATCATAAGATAAATGATCGCTGCAGAGCGTTTTTGGAAATTGTAAAGTAGATGCTAAATTCCGCCTTTCAAATACCTCTACTCTCTTAAGTCTCGATTAATATCTCAAAGCCTCATAATTCTTGTTGTATTCCATTTATTTGTTAGATTCGTCTCAGCTTTAAAGTTGGACGACGAACATTTATCTGTTTGGTCTAGATAATTATTTGGTAGTCATTGCGTTAAACTTCACTATTCGTCATCATCATCATCATTTTATTTACAGTTAGTCACAAAAAAAAAAACTGGGCAGGGCCCAGAAAAGACTGAGTAAAAATCACGAAAAACAAAAACAAGCAACAGAAAGAAAAACATACTTCGACAACTTCGAACACGGGCCAAATAGAAATGAACAGAGATGGGAAGACTTCTGGCATTCAGTAGAAAAATCACCAATACGCTTCCCACTAACCCCATCTGGATTTACAAATCAACACTTTCTCTGCAGAAAAGAGTTACTTGTCCATGTTGGCCGTTCCACCAAATACTATGCAAATTTAAAATAAAGGCACTGAACTTGCTTTCTCTTACCACAATTAAAAAAAGACCAAACATTAGCAAGAGCGAGTAAGTGAGGAACTGTTAGGCTATTATATAACTGAGAACGGTGAACTCTACTCAGATACGTAACGTTTGAAGCCAGGGATGCATACGAAGCCCGAATCATGCAAACATAATTTTCAGTACCAGGTTTGCAGTTTCTTTCAGATTTGCCCCAATATGCATACCCAGGTAAGTAAGGCTGCTAGCAAAAGGAACTTCAAAGCCAGATAGACTTATTGAGCTTCTATTTCCTTTCTAGGTAAATGGCAGAACAATTGTTTTATCACTGTTAAAATTCTAACTAATATGCTCAAACTCTTCTTGGAGAAGCTCAAAAGTCGAAGAGCATCCTTGGAAAGTGCAGGAAAGACCTGCACTTTCAGGTCTTTCAGAATGTCAGCTTTTAAAAAAAATGATTTTCTTTTTTATTGTTCAGTTTGACCATGCCATGAAAAAGCTAGGTGTGATAATCTCTTGTCTTCAGTGAAATAAAACTGATACAATAATCTCTTGTCTACAGTGAAATAAAACTGATACATAAACTGATACAACTGATACAATAAAACTGATACATACGGGGCCTGCAGGTGGTGAGTATGGAATGCAAGACCGAGAAATAACCTCGGTCTTCAATATCTTTTAGCACATTTACAAGTTGAAAGAGAGCGTGCTACCTACCTAAACCTTCCTGGTACCCAAACTGGCGAGGAGGGGTGGAAATTTTTTCTTTAGTGTCTCATATCATAAGTAATTTGAAGAGCTTTCCTCTCCTTAGAATTTTCCTCGGCATTTTAGATAAGAAAACAACAGTAAGTCGTGCAATTGTTGTGTATATGATAGGACCCACTGATCGGAAATTAAAAATAAACCATTGTTTTTGTTTGGGGGGGAGGGGGCTATAACCACTTTCTTTTTAAGACAGCGTAGACAGATAACTTTACTACTCTCTCGAGTGCGAAAACTAAAGGGCTGTTAAGATTTTGATTTGCAAGGCTCTAATTTCCAAGTAATTCGCAAGGAAAGATTTAAGGGAAATGTGAACATCTTAGTTGACTTTGTGGAATTCTTTGACGGGCCTCATATTTCTACTAATTGTATTATCTAGTTTTGAAACTTTTTAAAGTCCCTTTGAAGCAATAGGTAGAATATTTTAACAGATCTGTGAAATCTAATAGATGGTAGAATTTTTAAAAACCTAGTAAATATAAGCAATAGCTTTTAATTGAGCCATTAAACATTTATCTACGCCGCTAAAGTTTCAGTCGCTTACTGATGAGCAGACAATTTGTGAAACTTACTAAGAGGGCTGGGAGGGGAGTGTGCGGGAGGGGTTCTTGTGAACCTCCAGTTAAGGGTTCTGGAACATAACTATTGCAATAGTACCTGTTTTGTACTTTAGAGCTTTTTCACTTAAGAACTGGCACCAAAAGTGTTGTTTTCAGTGCTATTTCGCACTTACGAATGGTAAAATTGATAAAAGAAATGCATGTATATAAGAGCAATAGCTTTCAAATGCGTTATTAAACATCACTCTTATAAGTTCTGCTAGTCCAATAGCCTCAGCTTTTCCACTTGAGACACGGCACCAAAAGTGCTGTTTTTAGTGCCATTTGGAACTTGCTGATGGTGGAATTTATATGAAAGACGTAGGTATGAGCAATATCTTTTATATGAGCTATAAAAGATCTGTCAATGATGTTCTGGTAGCCTGCTAGTGCCACCCCTTGTGAAATGGCACACAAAGTGCCATTTTAGTGCCACATGGCACTTGCAGATGGCTGAATTTATAAAAAGCACGTCGATATGAGGAATAGCTTTTGTATGAGCCATTAAGCATCTCTCTATGATATTCTGGTAGCCCGCTAGGCCTGTTGAAAAAAAAAGTGCTACTGATGCAAAAATGCTACCGATTTTCCTTATTTTTCATGGAGGGGGACTGTAATTTCCCTGTTTCCAATAGTATCTGTTCCAAGGTTTTCAACCATTTTGATCTGACGTCATTTTAGTAGGGTTTGAGGCTTTTTTTCGAAATTATCTTAAATTTCTTTTCGCAATAAACTTTTAAGAAGAACCGAAATAATAGTTCATTCCTAAGTCAGTGTCAGATGGCAATTTTTTTTTCAGCAGGCAGTTTTTTTCAAATCGCGTTTTTTACCTTTTGGTTACTATGGGCTGTGGTTCGCTCTTTACTAGGTTGCAGCTACCGCTGCACCCATGATACCTTGCCGGGACATGCTTTAAAAATGAGCCTAGAAAATGACTAAAAAACAGATATTGATATCCATATTCCCGATACGGTACATGCGATACCAAAGTGCCCGATACCGATACGCGCGATATCGATACGCTCGATACCACAAACAGCCCTTCCCCAGGGACTATGGAGGGCAATATCATTATCAAAACTATATATGTTGGACCTTTGAACTATGTTAAACAAAATGGCTATCTCAAAATGTTTATAGGAGGGGGCCTGTAGGGAGGGGGCTATTTACCCTCCACTCTTTTTGGTCACTTAAAAAGGGCACTAGCAAATTTAATTTCCTTTCAAATGAGTCATTAACCATGTCTCTATGATGATCTGGTCATTCGCTAGCCCTGGTGGAAAAAAAAGAAAAAAAAGGACACATCAGTGCTACCCATGCAAAAAAGTTATTTTCCCTGGTGTTCAGGGGGGGGGGACTGTAATTATCCTACAAAAGGTTTTGGACCATGCTGATTCCAATGGTGCAATTTTTATTTCGATCTGACGCCATTGTCAAGGGGTTTCAGGCTCTTTTTCGAAATCACCATAAATTTCTTTTCGCAATAAACTTTCAAACAGTTCGTGGTAACGAACTGTAAGTAACGAGAGACCCGGCTCAATGATAACCAAAACTCTAAAAAACGGAATTTTGATACCAATAGATACATCAAAAGAATCAGATTTTATGCTGATTTCATATATATCAGTTTCATCAAGTTTGGTCTTACCCATCTTACCCAAAGTTACACGCCGGAAAAGATTTGCCCTATTCAAACAGTTCGTGGTAAATAACTGTAAGTAAGGAGCGACCCGGCTCAATAGTAACCGAAACTCTTAAAAACGGAATTTTGATACCAATAGATGCATCAGAAGAATCAGATTTTTATGCTGATTTCAAATATATATATCAAGTTTAGTCTTACCCATGAAAAGTTATGCGCCTGAGAAAATTTTACTTATTTTTGAAAAAAGAGGGAAACACCCCCTAAAAGTCATAAAACTTTAATGAAAATCACACCATCGAATTCAGCGTATCAGAAGACCCTACTGTAGAAGTTTCAAGCTCCTATCTGCAAAAATGTGGAATTTTGTATTTTTTTTTGTCAGAAGAAAGATCACGGATGCGTGTTTATTTGTTTTTTTTTTCTCAGGGGTGATCGTATCGATCCATTAGTCCTAGGATATCGTAAGAGGGCTCATTTGAACGGAAATTAAAAGTTCTAGTGCCCTTTTTAAGTGTCCAAAAAAATTGGAGGGCAACTTGGCCCCCTCCCACGCTCATTTTTTTCCCAAAGTCACCCAATTAAAATTTTGAAATAGCCATTTTGTTCAGCATAGTCGAAAATCTAATAAATATGTCTTTTAGGATGACTTTTCCAGGGGAAGGGCTGCAAGTTATGAACTTTGCCCATTGTTTACATATTGTAAACAGGGGAAGTATACAGATATTTTCAGGAAGGATTTGTTTTTCTGGTGGGGGGGGGGGCTGGAGGAGGGGGTTACTCAGGAGAATATTTCCGTGGAGGATGTTTCTTTGGGGTAAAGGACATTTCTATGAAGGGGGCGTCGGATTTCGCAGCATTATTTAAAAAACGATCAGAAATTAAATTTAAAAAAAAACAAGTTGTTTCAACTGATAGTAAGAAGCAACATTAAAACTTAAAACGAACAGAAATTATTACTTATATGAGGGGGTTCGCCCCCAAGTCAATACCTCGCTCTTTACGCTAAAGTTTTTTAGTACTTTCAAAAAAGCTGTCTATTCTAATTAACCGGCCTTTGTGATTCAGGGGTTTGTGATTCGAACAAAATTCGAACTTTAGCGTAAAGAGCGAGGTATTGACTAGGGAGCGAACTCCCTAATATACGTAATAAAAACATACGAATATAGAAATTCGTTACGTAAGTTAATTCGTAAGTTACGTCAGAACAAAATTTTGAGAAAGCCAATGAGCCAAGAAAAGGAAAATTAATATGCAAATTTCTTTTTAATTATTCATGTACGGTGAGCCAAATCAAAGCTGCATTAATTCAAAAACGTTCAGAAATTAACTAAAAAAAAACAAGTTTTTTTTAACTGAAAGTGAGGAGCGACATTAAAATTTAAAACGAACAGAAATTATTCCCTAGATGAAAGGGGCTGTCCCCTCCTCAACGCCTCGCTCTTTACGCTAAAGTTTGACTTTCTCAACACTCTATTTTTTTAATCAATAAAAAACTTTAGCGTAAAGAGCGAGGCGTTGAGGAGGGGACAGCCCCTTTCACATACGGAATAATTTCTGTTCGTTTTAAGTTTTATTGTCGCTCCTTACTTTCAGTTGAAAAAACTTGTTTTTTCTAGTTAATTTCGAAAAAAGGGGAAACACCCTTTTTCGTCAGGGATCACTGTCTCGACCCAGTGGTCCTAGAATATCGTGGGAGGGCTCATTCGAACGGAAATTAAAAGTTCTAGTGCCCCTTTTAAGTGACAAGAAAATGGAGGGTCACCCTATCAAAATTTTGAGATAGCTTTTTTGTTCAGCATGGTCGAAAAATACAATAACTATGTCTTTGAGGATGACTAAATCCCCCACAGTCCCCGGGGGAAGGTCTGCAAGTTATGAACTTTACTCATTGTTTACATATAGTATTGGTTATTGGGAAGTATACAGACGTTTTCAGGGGGGATTTTTCCTGTTAGTTGGGGGGGGGGGTCGGGGGCTACATGGGAGGATATTTCCATGGAGTAAGTTTTCATGGGGGAAGGGACATTGCTGTGAAGGGGGCGCGGGATTTCCCAGCATTATTTAAAAAAACGATCAGAAATTAAGAAAAAAAAAGATTTTTTCAACTGATTAAGGAGCAACATCAAAAGTTAAAACGAACAGAAATTATTACGTATATGATTGGGTTCGCCCCCTAGTCATTACCTCGCTTTTTACCCTAAAGTTTTTTTTGTACTTTCATTAGAGCTATCTATTCTAATTATTCTAAGTTTGACTTTGTCTCACAACTTTATTTTTTAAAACAATAAAAAAGTTTAGCGTAAAGAGTGAGGCGGTGAGGAGGGACAGCCCCTTTCATATACGGAATAATTTCTGTTTGTTTAACTTTTTATGTCGCTCCTTACTTTCAGTTAAAAAAACTTTTTTTTTATTTAATTACTTTTAAGATTAACTGAAACAATAGTTACCATTCCTGGGTCAGTGTCAGATGGCAATTTTTTCTCACTAGGCAGTTTTTGTTGAAAACGGAGTTTTTCAACTTTTGATTACTATAGGCTGTGGTTCGCTCTTTACTAGATTGCAGCTACCGCTGCAACCATGATAGAATTGATATTCAATTTTTTTTTTTATGTTGACTCCTTTGGTAGTCTCTGTGGTGAGGGATGTTCTCCCATATTTTTACGTTTAGTTGTGTTGTATTTGAAGCGTTTATTCTCAATCAACTTGTTGAGCAAGTAATGGAACGCAGCATAGACATATACAATATATACATAGACATAACATAACAGCCATAGAGATAACATAGAAAAATGTATTTCGTTTAATATCAACTGTTTTACAAGAGACGAAGAGTATAAAACAGAAAGATTAAAAAGAAAACATATCACAAAAATACAAGCTTCATCGCGTAGTCACAATCCTTTTTAATGATGATGAGCGCCATGATGTTTTGCATGAACGGGACATTGACATGGATTGCATTTGCAAGTAGGTCCACAAGTGCACGACCGATCTGCGAAGAAAAACGGGATTCTAAACTAGTTTTTAGAACCAGATCTTAAGTTATGCACCGTTCCCATTTGGCCTTTTACCAACAAATTGGAATTGTTTTTACATGGAAACATGGCCGCATTTAGGGGGCGGGATTACCCGACTTAACCTTCCCCCTGAAATTTTTCTTTGACTTGTGCAAAACTAAGAAAAATACATTTAAACAAATTTTTGTATACAGAAACCTCGATAATCATTTTTTTTAACTCCCCCTCCAAATTTTTTTGTAACCACCCCCTTGCTTTCAGCTTTGGCCATAAACCACCAAACTGAGACAGGACTTAGAGATTTTTGGGTATGTCTATCCGTATAAGTTTATTTAACAACATAGGTACGTGTCCAAGGGGTTACACATTTAGATATCATGTGCACCAGATGGCGCGTACCAGGTGTGGTGTAGCTGTGTGGCGCACGGGGGGTTCCAAGATGTACACCAGGTGACAAGAAACGGATAACCCGTTGCACGTGTCTAAGCCTTAGGAAATGGTATCAGAGGATTTTTTTTCCGGTTGGTGGCATTCAAATAGGGCTTAGGGCCCTAATTTTCAGATTTTCCCAGAGAGGAAAACTCCCTCGTACCAATACTTTAGGGGTAGTGTCTTCTGGTTCTAGGCGTCCCCCCTGGAAAATACCCTCCTCCCCCCGCGGAAAATACCCCCCCCCCCCCCGTGAAAATTAAGGTTTTCCGAATTTGAGAATTTTATTTGAGTTTAATTTTTTTATTTCCGTATGGGGAACGAATTTCGGTACTTGTGTATTATGCGCCACTCACTCAAGTTTACGCTGTGTAAAATTCGATAACACACCAGTTTTTTCGTTACTTTAAATAAATTTGGGCTATAGATTTGTATATTAGGGAAGGGGGTAAAGTATAGCGGGTCTGTAGGGGATGTAAGACACTAATTCCGACGACCTTGGATGGTTAGCCATTTCAACGTCCCTACGATGCTCCAGTGGCTCGCTAGTACTGGAGAAAAAAAGAATACACGTCTAGGTGTTAAGCACTTTTTCGTAATTTCCAAGAATTTGTTTCGTGATTAACTTTAGTGTTGAAATGAGAATAAATAGTATCTAGCGAATCAGCTTTGTATTTGAATGAATATTTTGCACTTTGTATTTTTTTTTTTTTTTACTTTTTGTTCTGTTTTCCACTTTCAAAGGTGACTGAGAAAGGGAGTATTAAAGAGGAGGATTTTAAAACCCAGTTTAAGTTTTTTCGATCATGGAGACTTCAGAGGTAGACTCCTAATGGTTTCAAGCCTTTACACTCTTGAAATGACGGCACCCTAAATGACGGCACCCTATTACACTCTTGAAATGACGGCACCCTATTTTGGCACCCTAAGATATTTTATGACGATGTTGTCTTGACGAAACTATAAAAAGTGCGTAATTGTAAATATTATCTTTCAAATGACCTTAAGTAGCTCCCCATGATGTTCTAGTGTCCTATTAGTACTGGAGAAACAAAACAAAAAAGGGGAGACTTGTCGGTGTTTCCAGCTCTTTCTAAACATTCCCATAAATTTGTTTCTGCAATAAACTTTTACCATTAAAATGAATTTAAATAATACTTGTCATTCCTGAACCAGCATTAATGGCACCTTTTTCTTTAAACGAGGGTTCAATTGCTCGGGAGTTGACTTGCATTAGATAAGTTTTGGCATTAAATTGCACACTTTGAGGCACCTCCCTCCCTCCGAAACTACAAAACAATCAGAGAACACTGTAGAGGTCTAAGCTCTTTTATACAAATGTTTGGAATTGTAAACTAACGGAATTAACATAAAATAGAGGAATTTTTTAAGACCTTAGAAATATTTCGGCTAGTTACGGAGGAAGGGAGATACCTCAAAGGGTTCATTTTAATACCAAAACGTCCCAACTTTAATTGAGCCTTCAGATAAATCCAGAATTAGTTCTAAGAGAAAAGACGAGGGGATGGTGGAGGTACAAACTGCTGTTTCTACGACTTTTTTGGAGGGAATTATTTTTTCGGGCGGGGAATGGTACAAAAACTTTAAAAAACGCATCAAAAATGTAAAATTGATATTTAATCCCTCTTGATTTCCGGGAATATTTCTGGTCTACGCTGTTATTATGAAAGTAGAGAGTAACATTTAACCCCAAAATGAGCAGAATTTATTATGTATCGGGTTGCCCCTTCCTCATCCCCACCTTCGCCTCATGGTCGTAGAAATGTTGGAGGTTGCTCATTCGATCAGGAATTGAGAGTTCTAGTCCTTTTTTATAATTAAATAAAAAAAAAACTTCCGGAAAAGAAGTTTTTTTCTACAAAATGGCTACCTCAAAATTTTGATTGGATTCGCTTGGGGGGGAAGAGGGCATGGGGGGCTAGTTACCCTCCGATCTCTTTTGACTCTTAAAAAGGACACTAGAACTTTCAATTTCCAATCAAATAAGCCCCCTCCGAAGTTTATACGGGAACCTCTTCCACAAGAACAATATATGCCCCCAGTAGATAACTTACAACGCCTGCCTCCGGGCTCTGAGGGGTTGTGTGGACCTCGGAGTTTTTGGTGTCTGGTCTTTTAACTATTTTTAACAAAATAGCTATCTCAAAATGTTTATCAGATTCATTCGGGGAAAAGGGGCGTGAGGGGGGTTGGGGCTAATTGCCTTCCGATCACTTTTGACTCTTAAAAAGGACACTAGAACTTCAAATATCCAATTCAATGAGCCCCCTCCGAAGTTTATACGACCACCCTTTCTATATGAAGGGCCTCTTGGAAAAAATAAATAAAACATTGGAGCCTTGTGGCCTTTACTATAATACTATAGCGTTGCCTCTGATCTGAAAGTGATCGGAGACCAGCCAGCCACGGAATGTATTTTCTTGGGGGGGGGGGGGTGTAAACGCCTAGCCCCATTACACTTCTTGGGTAAGCTAATGATATTTTCAACATATGGTTATGATTTTCGTCCTGTCTGCAGTTCATCTGCCTCTTCTTTGCAGACGAAATATGGTCAGCGGACCTTACGGTAAGAAAGGCTGTTTTAATTTACCTAATTCCCTGCAGTCTCCCAAAAATGAATATTGCTGTTAACATTTATGTTTCAGATTTACACGCTAAAAAACTGATTAGTAATCCTAATAAACAGATTAAATACCTTGTACACATGGGCAGGCATCTGACCTCTGACCAAGCATCTGACCAACTCCATGTGTTTGTGGACAAACTTTACATTGTGGTCCACATCTGCAGTCTGGACCACAAGCACAAACTGTTTCTGTAATAAACAATTAAAATCGATTGAGATTTATCGCTGAAGCTACAATATTTAATAACTCATTCTCCCTTTACACAATTACGAAGTCAGTGCCATTAATAAAGGGGATAAAAGATATTATATTTGAGAATATGAAAAATAATTGAAAACTGGAACAGTGTTCTGACGTAAAGAAGAGGGCTGATTACCCTTATAGAAAAAATTCAATTATTTTCCTTCTTAATAAAATTGACCTTATGCCTTAATAGACAAATTAGAACAAATTAACGAGTAAGGCTGGCAATCCCCATGCCTTCTCAAGACCAGATCATAATTTGCACTTTAGTGAAAACAAAATACATTTAAAATGTTTTCACTTTTTCACTTTAATAAACAAAAAAAAATATTAAAACTAAGGATTAAATATCAGTATATGTATATAAACTGACAATCCACGGTCATTTTTTTTTTCAGTAAAGTGCAAATTATGTTCAGGTCTTGAGAAGGCATGGGTTTTGTCATCCCTACTTACGTTAATTTTTGCTCGTTTTGAGTTTAACTCGGTTATTTATTGTAATTTCTGTTCGTTTTGGGTCTCATTTACTTGTTGATGGTGATTTTTGGTAGTTTTACACATGGAAGGTTATTCGACTTTATTTTTGCTCATATTTGGCATAGTGGAGCTTTTACTTTTCTCTGAAAAACTTGTTTTGTGTGAAAAGTTTTTTTTTTAATTAATCTTAAGTATAGTTATGGCTTCGTTAAGTTGGTAATTGCTCTAAGTATGGACCTTCTTTTTATATAGATGTTTCGTAACCTTAGCACGAAAATGTGTTCCGTAGCCTAGTTCAACCCCAAAGTTGGATGTGCAATTCAGTGTTTATTTCGTAAATTAACAATGATTGCGGATTTACATGTTTGACAAATTATCGCATAAGAACACACCAAGGACGGTTCTACCATATAACCAAATTAATTCCCTTTATAACCCATATTGTTATTTTCTGTTTTCTTTTAAGGGGCATTCATAATCGCGTTTCTAGTAACAACCAACTACGCAGATATTCACCACTACATTTAGAAATGGCTAAACAAGAATTCTGTGCAATAGGCCTGGTGCTGTGACTATTACTCGTAATTGGAAGTAAAGGGGGTTTCATGCGGGGTTACTATTACCCCCCCCCCCGGAAAATACCCCCGGTAAATAGGCTACCCTCCTTCCTCGTGGAAAATAAGGATTTCAAAATTTGAGAATTTTATTTGAGTTTTATTTATTTAATTTCCTTAGGGGGAAGGAATTTTGGTACTTGTGTATTATGCGCCACTCACTCAAGTTTATGCGGTGTAAAATTCGAGAACACATTGGTTTTTTCGTTAGTTTCTTCGTTACCTTAGAAATAAATTTGGGCTATAGATTTGCACATTAGGGGGTGGGGGTTAAAGTATTGCGGGTTTGCATGCAAAATGTGTTTGGTGCAATTATTCTGCATATTAGATAGATAGATAGATAAGTGTATTTTAAAGCTAAATACACGGCCATGAACACAGTAAAATAACATAAATGAATATAGTGAATCGGGGCTGTTTACCCCCCCCCCCCCTTAGAAAACACCCCAGCGCGGAAAATCCCGCCTGGAAAATGCCCTCCCCCCACACGGAAAGTAATACCCGCGGAAAATACCCCTCCTCTATATGAACTTCTACAATTTTTGGCAGTAGCGGGTGCCAAATTAAAAAAAAAAAAAAAAAAAAAAAAAAAAAAATGAAGAAAAAAAAATATAAGCGAACAATCATCGAAATTAAGCTAAAACATATGGCACCAAAAAGTTTAAGAAGTTTTGGCTATCCTTTGAAAGGATAGTTGGCTTTGGGAACCAACAAATTCTAAATTGTTTGAGTTTTTATGGACGAAAGCGTTGTCAAATTCTATGAGTTTGTTTGTCTATCTTCCAAGTTTAAAACTACCACAAATCACCATTCACAAATAAATGAAGCCCAGAACTACCAGAAATTACAATAGATAGCCTAGTCAAACTCAAAACAAGCAAAAATTAAAAGGAGTATGGCTGACAGCACCCATGTCTTCTTCAGACCAGAAAATGATTTGCACTTTACTTAAAATAAACAAAAAAAACATGCATTGTCAGTTTGATATACATATTCTGATATATATTCCTTATAGTCTTAATACCTCTTTATTTGTTATAGTCAAAAAAGTGAAAACGTTTAAAATGTATTTTGTTTTCAGTAAAGTGCAAATTATGGTATATGGGGGGAAGAAACTAACGAAAAAAAAAAACGGTGTGATATATATATATATATATATATATATATAATATATATATATATATATATATATAATATATATATATATATATATATATATATATATATATATATATATATATATATATATATAGATATATATATATATATATATATATATATATAATATATATATATATATATATATATATATATATATATATATATATATATATATATATATATATATATATATACTATATATATATATATATATATATATATATATATATATATATATATATATATATATATATATATTTATGCCTCCCAATAAAAATGCAGGAGCTACGCTCCTATATATATATATATATATATATATATATATATATATATATATATATATATATATATATATATATATATATATATATATATATATATATATATATATATATATATATATATATATATATATATATATATATATATATATATATATATATATATATATATATATATATATATATATATATATATATATATATGTTTATGCCTCCCAATAAAAATGCAGGAGCTACGCTCCTATATATATATATATATATATATATATATATATATATATATATATATATATATATATATATATATATATATATATATATATATATAATATATATATATATATATATATATATATATATATATATATATATATATATATATATAGATATATATATATATATATATATATATATATATATATAATATATATATATATATATATATATATATATATATATATATATATATATATATATATATATATATATATATATATTTATGCCTCCCAATAAAAATGCAGGAGCTACGCTCCTATATATATATATATATATATATATATATATATATATATATATATATATATATATATATATATATATATATATATATATATATATATATATATATATATATATATATATATATATATATATATATATATATGTATATATGTATATATATATATATATATATATATATATATATATATATATATATATATATATATATATATATAATATATATATATATATATATATATATATATATATATATATATATAATATATATATATATATATATATATAGGAGCGTAGCTCCTGCATTTTTATTGGGAGGCAAGAGGGGTCCACATCCAGAGAGTCAAGGGACATGGGCTATATAATAATTTTTTTCCAAATTATTGGGGGAGCAACTTCCCCCCCCCCCCCAAAAAAAAAACAAAAAAACTGCAAGCTAGGCCAAACTACGCCCACTCTATGCAATCTTGTAATCTAGCTCCTGCTGAGATCTTATTGGGAACTCCAAAAGTAGAATAAGGTAGTTGATATCAGTCGACACTTTTGGGACCTTTGGGGTGCTTGGGGTTCGCAAGTAGCCACACAACTCAGCAGTTTTCTGTTTTGGAATTACCCTGATTTGAAAATATATCTTTTTGTCTGTTCAAAGCAAGTACCAGGCTGAAATTTAATTACGGGGATCGTAATTATTTCGATGTGTATTTTTTTTATTTACACATTTTATATTTTTTATTATTTTTTTTTTTTATTTACACATTTTTTTATTTACAGATTTTTTTTTTCTTGAAACAGTACCAAACGGGTGAATAAATGAAAATTAATGTATAACTTAAAACAAATAGTAATCTCAATAAATTTGAGGCGGGGTCTCAATTTGACCTGTGTCCCGGCAAATGTAATTTTTCTTTTATCACCTTTCATTTTGGGCCTGGTTCACTAATACATTCAGAATAAATTGGAGAACAATTGAAATATACCACGCTATAAATTATTGAATGAAACTGTAATAAATATCTAAATTTTTGTCAGAAAAGGTGACTTACCTGAGCAAGATTCCATTTTTCTCTGATACCTTGAACTGGTTTGAACGACGACTGACTTTTAAACCTGTTTTTACCCATTTACCTAGCAGCTATGTATAGTAGGGTGATGTTGCAAAAACCCAGATTAGTTGCATCATTTCCAAGAAATCATTAATTGCTATTTCAATACCCAGTAATTACACCGGATGCAGTTACCCAAAAGATGCTAGCGAGACATTAATTTCACGTAACACGAAAGGCCTGTTTATTAACATAGCAAGTATGGTAGAAGTGTTTTCTAGCATTTTTAGCATTTTCTAGCATTTTTAGAAGTGTTTTTCTAGCATTTTCTACCAGTATGGTAGAAGTGTTTTCTAGCATTTTTATTGCTAAAACCTGTGGTTTCTTGATTTGATTTGTTTATGCCTAGCTTGGTAGTGCAAATTTGTTGTTAGACCTTGCTCCCTTGTGCAAAAAAGAGAGATAGAATAGGGGGCTTTGCTATATGGGGTTTATTCCATAAATCTTTTTGTGCAGAGGCGTGTACGGAGCAATATGTCTGGTTGGGCCCAAACTGAAAAAAAAACTTCCAAAAATAGGTAAACTATATGCAAAGCATAATCGAATATAGGAATAGTCATATAAATCTGGGGATATCGAGGAGAAACGCCTCCACAGCAACTTAACATGTCCCTTACCCATTTAAAAACACCATCGTCTCGTTATCTCAAAGCTGTTGTTTCGCCAATATGTCTCAGATCTTTCTTTTAAAACTTTCAAATGCGCAAGAATACTAAGAGTTGTTGCTTCTAATCGGAATTCAGGATAGTTTTTGGCATTTAAGTGCCAAAACATGTAGATTCTGCAACTGCCTTAAAAATGATCAGATATTGTTTGCTCGGTGGCGCCAATTCACGAAACTTGGGAGGTCGAAGGCATATAATACTTCGAGCAGGAGCATATTTTTTTTGCACGAAATGTTGATCCATCCTGGTCTTGAAACGTGAAATGCTCTATTACCTCGAAGTACACAAGCCTACTGGAGTCTGATAGAAATGACAGATATTGCGTTTACCGGGATTGTTGAGTTTGAAAGGAAGTCTTGAACAAATGGAAATGGCTCGACTTCTCTTGCTTCATGCACTGGTTTTCCATTGTTGAAATTTTGATTCGTTGATACCGTGTAAAACAAAGAATTTTTAATTTTTTGTCATTTAAGTTGTTCCATTCGCTATTATTTCTCAGCTTTAGGAGTGTCCTGTCAATCCCAGAAATCACTGCAAGTGCCTTATAAAGCAACAAACTTTCTGAATGAGGTTACCCTGGTAAACAATTTACAATGACTGACACTTTTTCCATTATGTACAAAAATGAAACAAAAGAGGCCGAGTTAATTTTGTCCAGTAGTCCTTTGGCTTCACACGCTGCCTTGCCGTCGGAACTATCAGAAAATTTGGCTAGCACAGCAGCAATACAATCTGACTCTCACCTTGGAAATAAAGCCGACTGTGTAAAACCAGCGAGTCTGGACGGTCCTCTCAAGCTCCAGGACATTTTGCCCGCTAATACACTGGTATTTCACGAATAGTTCGTGTCGAGTGTTGCTGCTTGATATATATACGCAAATACTTTGCACCGTTGAAAAAAAATTCCTAAAGTTCGCCGATATTTTTTAGACAGTCGATCAAAATCAAGTTTAATTTGTGGGCTTGACAGTGGGCCCTGAACATAAACTGCACGAGGCACTTTCTTCCTAAGCTTTGCTAGAACTCTGTTAAAGTCCCTTTCATAATTGACGTGTTTTCATAATATTGGGCAATACACAACATCAAATATACACAGACTTTCGCCACTTTCACTAGTGAAGGGGAATAAACTTTTGGCATCTAATTTTTGCGTGCGATAGCATCCGGCTGGTCGCTCCATTACTTTTCCATTTGATATGTAGTCGAGTAAGATCGCTGATTGTTCTTTTCCAGAAATGTTGTTTTTTGTCGCGTTTAAAAGAATAGTGAAGTAATTAGCTGATTTTACTTTTGAAATAATGTCTTGGTGCAATGTATTTTCTATCAGTGTAACTGCGTCATTTTGGTACAGGTGACTGTAATAGCGACGATATGGGCGGTGTAACTGGACCTTCAGGTTTTCACCATATGATATACGGGTAGAATGGTAGGTGATTGCAAAATGTGTCGCGCGAAGAGTACATTTTGGCAGAATATACTTCAGTCTTCTGAGAATTCCTACTCCACGTGTAATTTTGCGGAAATGATGCAACTATGATGTTTCCCCGAAAGACCAGAATCAACATGGAAGCCAAGGTCCCGTAGTGAATTTACTTGTACAATAGGCTTTCCACACAATAAGATTTAACCGCTTACATCAACAGAATCACCTATCTCACACACCATAATTAAACTCGTAAACACCTCCAGTCTTTACTAAAATGAGATCTTTAAAACTTAAATGGAAAAATTCAAACAGTCCCAAGTTTTTTGTTTTTGTGATGGAAGATCATTGATGTGTGTCGTTTTAAAGTGTCTTTTTTAAGTGACCAAACAGAATGGAGGGCAACTGGCTCGCTTTCTCTGTCCCTTTTCCCCCAAAAGACATCCGAATGAAATTCTGAGATAGCCGTTTGGCTCATCAGAATCGATACCTCTCCCAGCTCCCTTGGCAAGTTTAATTCAAAACAGCGCACATTCGGAAAAAACTGCAACTTTATTCAGATTCAGGTGAAGTTACAGTTTCAACCAACGGCATAACGATATTTCACATTCTTTATTATTTTGAAAGATTTTAAGATTACTTACTCTCACTGACACCAACATCAGTTTTCGCCATCTCCTTCACTTCTTTCTAAATATCTCGAAAATTGAGAGGGTTTATGAAATTGAATAAAATATTAAATACCGTTTCAATAGATTTATCTTTATTCATCTGCAACAGAAGGTTCATATTAATGACATTCGTGTTCACGTAAAAACAATGAGAATTTCAAATTAAAAGACGTGAAAAAAATTAATCGTGAATCGGATCAAAATTAGGGTTGACAGATATTATCAGGCCCATATGGGGGTCAGTGTCATTATCGAATATCGGATATGGGCGGATTTTTTTTATGCGCAACTTATTCAGAAGATGGCGCCAGATGTCCTCAGGTAATTGTTGCTTGTCCCATCCCTGGGGGAGGAGCAACCAGATAAGTTTGACCATGGTGGAGAGAGCAGCAGAGGTTTGAAGGTGTCGGCGCCGCATACCGACACCTTGGAAAATTTACCTGTTTACCTTGGAAATTTAGCTCATTTGTCGGCATACTGGAAGATTTTGTTGACACATTCTATAAATCCCTTCTCCAAACTTGAAACCCCAGCTGCACCCCTATATTCAGTTTGCCTAGCACGGATTCGTTATTAAGAGACCATATCATGTGAATGCAAAGTCTTTCAAGAAAAGATAATTCACTCAGCTTTTGTAACTAGACAATAAGAAGACGAGGGTCAAGTCTCCTTTCTCCAAGTATAGTACTTTCAAGGTTTTCTCCTCCAATTATTGTTTTTTTAGCTAAAGAATTAAACTTACATTTTGTCAAGCATATATCGATACAGTGGAATGAACATATCTTACCTCCAAATGTGTTCGATGAAACTATCGATGTCCAGAATCGTGTCTTTCCAGTGCTTCAAAACGAGGCTATAGGGAAGCTACCGAACTGTGGAGTTACTCAAGATAGATCAAAATCTACTTCTTGGACCTATTTCAAGTCCAAATAAGGTCTTAGAATAGTATCAGGGTGTGATAAAAGCAACTTTGCAACTTAGGGTAAGAAAGAAAAGGGCAATTTGAAAGACGTCTAACGGCTTGGTGCCAATTCTGACTGCAAATTCGGGTTCAGCACAAAATTTCGCGCAAGATAGAATACTAATCTATTTTTGGATGTTACATAGTTTCAATCGGGGTTGGAGGTTGGATAGTTGCTTTTTCCGGATGGGAATTTATTGGCAAATTGGTATCGTATCGGTACGATACTAATATATTAGTATTGGACACGAAAAATCCATATAGATCGGGCTCTAATCATAATAGTGAATTAATCCATTGACTATATATGTCGTTTTGTTCGATGGCAAGGCGAAGGAGAAGACTATTTACATTGATAACAGTATATATAAAAAAAAACACCTTAAAACTGACAAACGAAAAGGAAAAAAAAATGACACGGGGATCATATATAGACAAATGTTGATCTGGTAGATTGTGACAAAACCACGGCTGTAACTTGCCAAAAAAAAAAAAAAAAAAAAAAAAAAAAAAAAAAAAAAAATGTAAATTCCCGGGCTCGTCAATATCCAATCTAACCACGTATTGAGCGAAAAAATTGTTTGTGGGAGGGGGTCAACATTTAAAGTAAAATATATTATTTGATAGTTGGAATAAGAAGTACAAATAAATTCTTTATAAATAATTTAGGATTGTGGGGGGGGGGGGGGGGGGACTGGAACCCAATGCCCCCTCTATTGCATAATCCTTTCATAATAATATTACTGATTTTTTTATTATGGTTTCAACGCTTTACACTCCACAAATTACACCAAAATTACATTTTGCCGCTATAAGGCATTTTATGACGGTGTTGTTATGACGAACTATCAAGAGGACGTACAGGCAATGCTTGAGGAAAGATTGTGTGTTCAAGGGAACGTTGCGTACTGGTACTAATGCAACTACCGCCACAACAACTATTGCTACTACAGAAGCTGAGGGTATTAAGGTGAAGCTTTTAAGAAGTATTTAGGCGGATGTTGTACTAAAAAAAAAAAAAACTATGAGCATGTAATTTTCATAAGGGTAACAAAGCAATATCTCAAGAATGGCTTACGTTATTAAGTGAAACCTTTCAGGGTAAATTGCGAGGGATTTTGAACTAGCGAGGAGACAGTATGTGCAAATTTTAATACTAATTCTACTGTTTCTGCGACTAATGACACTATTTTATAAGCTATATCATTGGCAGTGTTATCATAGCTAGCAATATCATTCAAACTTTAAAGGATTTGATTGTGAAATAAAACTTATAGTGCCGTTTTTAGGAGTCAAAAGTAATTGCAGGGTAAGTAGCCCTTTTCCTTAGCCCATAGATTTCCTAATACTTCCAATAAAAAATTCTAGACGGCCATTTTGTTCAGCTTAGTTTGACGGTCCAATAACTGTGTCTCTATGTATATTGGGTATTTCAACCCCCCCCCCCCTACAGTTATATAGTTTCCCCATTATGCTTTAAAACTAAATGTTACTTTGAAACTAAATCAAAAGGCACTGTGTGAATTGCCAATAAGACATCTCAGCAATATCCAGTGGCTGTTTTTTTTTTTTTTTTTTTTTTTTTTGGGGGGGGGGGTGGGCAAGGGGGGAAGCTGTTCCCTAATAATTTGGAGAGAAAAAAATTATTATATAACCCATTCCCCTTGACCCTCCGGATGTGGACCTAATGTGGACGTTAAATGAACTAACGGTAAACCCGACTAATGAAACGGTTTCACTTTTTGCTGATGACACAACAGCCATTAGCACAGCTAAGACAGCAGAGCTGCTGCAGATTTCCATGAAGGAATCAGTTAATAGAATTACAGCATGGCTGAGGGTAAATAAATTAAGGATTAACATGGCTAAGTCTAACTTTATTATTTTCTCGCGATCATCAAACTTTTACCCATGGATCAAGGAATTAGATATGCCCAATGGCGTTATAAAACGGACTGCGTCTTTTAAATACCTTGGGATTGTAATAGATGAAACTCTATCTTTTAAGGAACATGTTACTTTAACTAGCAAAATTCTGGCAAGAAATCTTGGTATAATGAAGAAACTCCAACATTGTTTTCCCAAGTCTGTCCTTCGCCATCTTTATTTTTCTTTAATACACCCGTATATACTTTATTGTTCAAGTATTTGGCTCTCTACTTTTTCTTCTACCCTAAAACCAATAAGAGTTCTACAAAATCATGCAGTAAGAATTTTAGCCGGTATATCTCCACGTATGTCTGTTAGAGAAATTTACCCAACTTTAAAAATTTTGCCGGCTGCAGGCCTGCGTGAGTTCTATGTATTGTGGTTTATTTTTAGACTGCAGCAGGATGCTCAGCCTCGTTGTTTTGGTGATTTATTGTCCATTAGGTCTACTGTTCATTCTCATGATACAAGGGGTAGCGCGGACTTCTGTGTACCTAGAGGTATATCTTCCCGTTCATGTTTTTCTGTTTTTTATAGAGGTACGCGGAAATGGAATAGTTTTGAATAGTGATATTAAGACTATTGGTGACCCCAATATTTTTAGAAAAATCATTAAGGAACTGCTTTTTGCTGAATATGAGTTTTGACTGATTAATTGATTTATTTATTGTGGGGGTTTTGTTGATATGATGTTCCCAGAGGAAGTATAATATATGATATTATTTTGTATTTATTGTTTAGTGTGATGGTATTAGTGGTGTCGGTGGCCAAGTATTCTTTGTTTTAAGGATTTTGTTTACTCTACCTCCCCCACGGACAAGCTTTGCTTTTTAGGGGAGGCAGCAATAATTTTTTGTTGATATGTTTTTTTTTTTCAATAAATCCTTCTTCTTCCTCATTCCCCTTGACCCTCCGGATGTGGACCCCTCTTACCTCAAAGTAAGAAGAAATTAACATGAGTAGGGCTTTTTAAAATGTTTTAACTTTTTTAACTTTAATGAATCAAAAACATTAAATCTTTAAGGAATAAATATCAGCATATTTATATTAAACTGACAATGCACATTCATTTGTGTCTGTTTTTTTTTAGTAAAGAGCAAATCATGTCCTTGTCTTGAGAAAGTATGGGGGACGTCAGTCCTACTCATATTAATTTCCACGGAATGCCTTGGTTTAATTCGTCGTTGTGGAGGATTTGTTTTTAAACAGAATTTTAAAACAGCTTATTTTTAAATGAAATTTAAATTTAAATATTGGATTTTTCTTCAGAAATGGGTGAATTGATGCACTGGTGTCAGTTCAACAAAACTAAACATTGTAATTTATGTTTGAAAAACAGGGATGCAGGGGTAGTATATTATTAAAATGAGTTCAAGATGCTATTATAAGAGAATCAAACAAAGTTAAAATATTTTTTATATATATATGTATATATATATTTAAACCCATATAGTATATATATATATATATATATATATATTTAAACCCATAGAGCTGGGTCTACTTTGGCTAAGCTTACAGAGTCAGGTCACTGACCCCTATCCCGAACCAAATAACCGGTAAGTCAGGAATTGAACCCATGCCCCTCGGACAAAGGATTATCAACCCAGCGCGCCAACCACTTAGCCAGGACGGATTAAAATGTTGATTGCTCGTCCTGCTTTTACATGAATGTTAAATTGTTCCCTTTTGAAGCCAATATTTCTAATAATAAAACATAAGAAGATAAAGATAAGGCGGAACTTTAGCATACCGTCTAAGGATACAAGAAATCTTTTCTGCAAAGCAATGCGCACCAACAATTATTTCAGATGTCACTCTGTTTTCAAATGTATAATATGAACTATGCACCGTTTTCACTGGGTCAGAGATCGTATTACTTAGGGTGCATAATTGGGGTGCACAAGTCCGTCTGAACTTAGGGTGCACAATTGCTCTGTAAATATATGCTATCAAATTTTTAGTCAGCTCAAATATCGATCTTTGAAAGTCCCTGAAGCTTTCATTTGAGTAGCTCAACTGCTGTCTTTAAAATGTTAAAGAAATAGTGTCCGTGAAGCGATCATATTCAGTTTTTCGCTACCAATAGTCCTGATCAGCGTAGTTTTTTCGCTGATTTCCGCTCGCTAATTTCTTACTCCTTGATTAAAGGTATGAATGTTAACGTTCGTGAGCTGGGAAATCACGTTGAATTTGAGCCGAACACATATTATGCCGCATTTTCGGGAGAGTTAGAAGCTAGTGCTTGTGCGATGTGGGCTTTGGCCCTTCATTTAAAAGACGGTGAAACACTGTCACATACAAGACGCCTTCTGGATCATTGTTTCTCCTCTGTAAGGACTTGGTTTGATGCGGTTGGTTTTACGGATCCGGATAACGTGAGTTGTATTTATTCATTTCATTTTATATTGGTAAATTGTTTTCATCATTTTACAAAAAAAAAATAAACTAGATTAACCAGAGCCAGTGCTAGGTGGTTAAATGACTTCTTAGCGGCTCATTCAATTAAATCACATCATCAACAGAATAAAAATAAAACAACAGAGAAGAACAAGAAAAAAAAAAATACTAAACCATGATTTTCACAAAACTAAATGATCTAACAGGTTTTTCAAATTACATTTATTATTTTTTTTTACGTTTTTTTTACGTTTACATACGTTTTTCAAATTACATTTTTTGTTAGCTATATTGGAAACTTGCAAAAACTCCGAGATCGTGTTAAAAACCTGTAAATTTGACCACTTTCATCATTCAACTGGAGAGTAGCTCCAAGTTGTACATTTTTTAAAGCTGACATTGCTATTTTTTATTAAACAATAAAATGTACGTAATCGAAATTCGGATTTTCCGCTTTCTTTTTCTTTACAAAAGTGTTGCTTTTTTGAAAAGTTCATATTATCAGGGGATTGGAGTTTATGTACAAAATTTTCAATCATCTTGTCGAGGTATGTGTTTCTATAATCACCAACACACTATATTGTCTTTTTGTCTCGCTTTCTTTCTCGTTCTCTATAAGGCAATTATTTTTTTTTTCTCTTTATGTAAAGGACATAGGCAAACATACACTCTTAGCTTCTCCTTACTTCTTTGGTGTATTTTTACTGTTAAAAGTTGCTCAGCTTATGGAGTTTGCCGAAGAATAACATTTTTACAGGAATATATGAAGGGGGCAAATATAGATATGGGAAAAGATAGCTTAAAATTGAGATACAATACAAAAAATTGCAATAGCAGCTGAAGTTCATTGGTTCATTGGAAAAGAAATTAAGGGTGTATTTCTCTCTCTCTCTCTCTCATCTCTCTCTCTCTCTCTCTTCTCTCTCTCTCTCTCTCTCTCTCTCTCTCTCTCTCTCTCTCTCTCTCTCTCTCTCTCTCTCTCTCTCTCTCTCCTCTCTCTCTCTCTCTCTCTCTCTCTCTCTCTCTCTCTCTCTCTCTCTCTCTCTCTCTCTCTCTCTCTCTCTCTCTCTCTCTCTCTCTCTCTCTCTCTCTCTCTCTCTGGGGGGGGGGGGTTGTCCCCCTCTATATTTTACAAATATTCTAGTTTTAGTAATTTCATTAGTGAAAACCGAAAAAAACTGCCCTTCCCCTAGATTTTTAAAATTCCGTTTGTTGTATTTTTTTTATGAAAAAACTCCTCTCCCTCCCTATGTTTTCTAGTACCGATGTCCCTGTTTCCCTCTCTCTTTTTAAATTCCGGTGAAACATACATATATTGTCCTATTATTTCAGCTTGATCCATACCAACTAACGTTTCACATACCATTACATCGAAATATAGCCGCTTTTATGTGCCAAGCCTTAAAATATCAAGGGGCTTCGTTGTCTGATCTGTTACCGGAGCCAAGGTTTATGCAGCTACTTATGATACATCCACTCCGAGTTCAGGTATTTCTTTTTTTTTCTTGTTTTTAGAATTTCGAATTACTTATAAATTTAACATATTTGATTCCATCTAAATGAGTGAGTTTAGTTTGATCTTATGAGCCATTAATTTTGAGACTCGTGCAAACAGAAACTTGAGAGCCATTTTAGGGACCTTTTCTAGCTTTCGGGACTTTAGGGACCTTGTGGCAGCACTGATACCGTAATCCAGTTAGAGATCGGGTATATCTTTTTGTTCCTTTTTTTGATAATTTTGAGATTTATAATATTGGATTCCATCTAAATTAGTAAGTTTGCTCTTATGATTCATGCTTTTCGAGACTGAAATCCAATTAGAATTCAGGCATCTTTTTCCCAGACATTTTCATATTTAGCGCATTAGATCCCATCTAAATGAGTTTGATTTTGATGCCTTATTATACATCCATTTTGAGGTTAAGAACCACCAAGACTTCAGGTATCCTTTTTTGATTTGTTTTTTATTGTTTTTCTTATTGTTTTTCTTTATTGTTTCTTATTCTTGTTTCTTATTTCTTTTTCTTATTTGTTTTTATTGTCTTTCTTATTGTCTCTTTATTGTTTCTTATTCTTGTTTCTTATTTCTTTTTCTTATTTTTTGTTTTTTATTGGTTTTCTTTATTGTTTCTTATTCTTGTTTCTTATTTGTTTGTTATTGTTTTCCTTTATTGTTTCTTATTCTTATTTGTTTTTTAAAAAATTTCGATATTCCCAAGCCAAGCCTTGAATTCCATCTAAATAAGTTTGATTTGTTCCTTATGGTGGATTCATTTCCAGGCTGAGGACCACTTAGAGTTCAGGTATCTCTTTCTTGTTTATTTTTTCTTGTTATTTAAAAATATCAATTGTTTGCTGCTAGGATACTAAATTTTCAGTGATATGTCCAGAATATGTTTCTTTTAGAAACCTGAATAGCAATCCTTGAGCTTGTCATTTTGATTTTGGATGGGAAAAATGAGTAAATGGGTAATAACAGATTTGCTAAATAAGTATAAATATTTTATGATTTAATTTTGCTTGGGGACAATCGTTTTCAGATTATTTTATGGACCCCATCTAAATGAGCATGTTTTGATGTTTATGATGCATCCCGTTCGAGTTCGGTTGTTTTTCTATAATTCCGCTGATAAATTTATGAATTTTTCTGGACGTATAGATTTATGGTTTACTTAGTCAACGCTGATGAGAAGTCATAAGTTTACTTGTAGGAAAGGAAATAACCGACGCCATCTAGGATTGCCATAAGGATAATTTTGAAAGGCTAAATAAAAATGTTAGCTCGATTTACTTTATTTATTCTCTTTTTTCTTTACTTCTGCTTTGCATTTGAGCAAAGATATTGATTTATTTTTACTAAAGGGTCAGTGGACGCCTTTTTTTCTGCAAAATACCCTAGTGCTAACTATTGTATAATTACCAAAGGCGTTTGATGTCTAACGAAGAAAACAGCAATGGCGTCAATTTATAAACTTAAGGGGGGAGGGGAGGGGCAAGATGTATTTTTTAAATCTAGGAGAGGCAAGTTTGTCATCTTTTCAACCGAAATACAAAAAAAAGGCATCTTTCAATGAGAATCAATCTCCCCTCCCCCAGCCAAAAAAAGTATTTTTCAAGATCTAGAGAAAAAAAAAAAAAAAAAAAATTTATAGTATCCATGGATTTTTATTAGTAATTTTGATGTTATTATCTTGCACTGAGGACGGTCAAGCGGAGGTCTTGACCGAAATATTTGCATTTTAGTCCATATGTTTCACTGGCTTGTATAATCCTCGTTTTTCTCTTTTTTTTACTATTGTTTCGTTTTATCATGATTAGCCAGTGTGGTCTTAGAAATTATTTACGACAAGCTTACGGGGAGCGTACGACCAAGTCTGTTCTTAATTATTTTGATTTTTCCAAAAAACACGCTAACTTAATTAGCCAGCAAGAATTTTTACAGAATTGTAGGTTTCATAGAATTCTTCCAAAGTCTCTTCGGTTTCGATTAAATCTAGGCACGCAATCGGAACTGAAATTTAGTGATAGGGTTGGTTTTCAATCATTGAACCACATTTTAAAAGACCATAAAAACCGACGTTTTTTCCTTAGTAACATGATTTCTAGAGTTCGACATTTTTTACAGTGTAACCTCTCGTCACCAGATTTTCAACAGATTTCTAAAATAGCTCACACAGTTCTTTCCATCACGACTTTTTTATGGCTAGAGCTCGTTTATCAGAAAAGTTTTTAAAATTACAATGCGAAAAATTTCAAAATTCCAGACGTTTTCTCCCTAGATTCTGTCCTGGCCCGGCCATTGAGAACCTATCTTCGAAAGTTCTTACACCGGAAGAAATCCATATCTTGTCTAAGGGACCAAAATTTTGCTTGCCTCATCCACGAGTAAATTTCTCAGAGATAGTATCCAGTGTGGAGGCGGGTATATTTGGCTCAAGAGGTATTGTGGAAAATCCCGATTTACTTCGAGGGGAGGTTGTTAAGAATCTTCTTAACTTCACTCCTTATTCCTCAAATTCAAAAACTCGGGAAACACAAATTCTGGTAAATTTAAAAAAAGACCCAGACATCATTATCACCAGGGCTGACAAAGGGAATAAAATTGTTATCCTTGATAAAATCTCATATAATAAAAAAGTTACGGATATTTTGTCCGACACCCACACTTATAAACGTATAGAGTCAGACCCCACCGACAAATTCACCCGTGAAGTACGAAAAGAGCTGGGAATTTTACAAAAAGAAAGACTCGTTACTCCACAAATGTACAAAATGTTTTACCCTAAAGGGTGCTCCGCTCCTAAATTCTATGGTCTCCCAAAAATTCACAAAGATGGAGTTCCTCTGCGCCCAATTGTGGCCTCTTATAGTTCGCCAGCTTCCAGACTGGGAAAATGGTTAGCCACAATTTTTCGTCCTCTTATGTCGACGCAAGCTTCTTACATTAAAAATTCAGTACACCTTGTGGAAAAATTAAAAAACCTTGATATAAAAAAAGACACAATTTTGGCCAGTTTTGATGCCATTTCGATGTATACATCATGTGATATAAAAAAATGTGAATTTGCTCTTCAAAAGAAACTAGAAGATAATATTGACCGGATGGATTACAAAACATTAGATATTGAAACCATTATGCGACTTGTTCGCCTTTGCAATAGATATTCCTTATATTTTCGGTACAACAATCAATTTTTCACCCAAACAAATGGGCTCCCTATGGGTACAAGCCTTTCACCTTTTTTGGCCACTTTTTACATGGAATTTATTGAAACCTCCGCTTTGAATACTTTTCCTCTGAAACACCGGTTCTGGGGCCGGTTTGTCGATGATGTGATCTCTGTCTGGAATCACGGAGAGATAGAACTTAACGCTTTTTTACTTCATCTTAATAGTTTCGATTCCAACCTTCAGTTCACCTTGGAACTGGAAGATAATCATAAACTGCCTTTTTTAGACGTCTTAATCTTCAACAAATCTCTCAGCCTTGAATATTCAATTTATAGAAAACCTACACATAATGATAGGTATTTGCATTTCTCTCTCTTCAACCACCCTCTCTTCCAACCCCTCCTTGTGTAAAAAGAGGAGTAGTTATATCTTTAGTTGATCGTATCGATCACTAAACACTAAATCACTTTAGTGTCAAAGAATTTGTTCAAAGGCTCATATAATCCCAGAATTAAATTATCTGAAGGACATTTTGTTTTGCAATGGATATCCCATCAAGTTACTGGAATCCATCATAGAAAAAAGACAAAAAAAGGCAGAAAAAGATTTATCATCTCCACAACCTCCAACGGATATCATCCCTTTAGTGGGTGATAAGAAAGTTTTTACTGTTTTGCCCTATTTTCCCAAATTAGGTGACAAATTGCAAAGAATTCTTAAAAAACATAACTTAAATGTCACCTTCAAAAATTCTAATAAAATCCAGAACTATTTTAACAGCGGTAAAGATAAAACGAGCCCTATTTTGGGCAGTGGTGTTTATAGGGTTCCATGTTCTTGCGGCTGTTTCTATGTTGGAAGAACCTATAAGCAATTTGGGGAGAGATTGTTGGAACACAGGTCCTCAATCGACAGAGCTATGGAGCTATGCCAAAGACCTGAGACTTTTGATTCCGCCTTGGCTCAGCATGTGTATGACAACCCGCACCATTTCGTTTTATTCGATAACACCTCCATTATTGCCCCTGTTAAAGGTCTCATCCAAGTTTTCAGGGAGGCAGTTGAGATAAAAAAGTACATTCACCGAAAGGTTGCTCTCAATAGAGACACGGGAGAAACCTATTTAAGCCCCATTTATAATGAACTAATTAATTCTGATCGTTTTTACTTAAATATTAAAAAAAATCACATTTTGCAACCTAACCTAATCTGTGATGATGTTTTACCTGGAAAGCGTTTAGCTTTTAAAAATGCTCTGTATAAATTAAAAATTGAATTCCCATTCAGTACTGTATTTTTTCATTCAGTTACCCTTTCACCGTTACATGGAGAGGGTCTTCAAATTTTAGTTGCGCTTCGTTTCAAGGTTTGAAATTTTTTTTATAGTATCCATGGATTTTTATTAGTAATTTTGATGTTATTATCTTGCACTGAGGACGGTCAAGCGGAGGTCTTGACCGATATATTTGCATTTTAGTCCATATGTTTCACTGGCTTGTATAATCCTCGTTTTTCTCTTTTTTTTTACTATTGTTTCGTTTTATCAGATCTAGAGGGAGGCAAATTCTCCCTCCATCTCCCTAAATTGACACGACTGAAAAATGGGCCCGAGGTCCAACTCCCCAAAGTTGGAAGCTTTACTCTCCAATTGGAGAGTGATCCTTCTATCAGTATCAATTAGGCACTTACAAGTTCAAGTCAGCTGATAGAATAGTACGTCTGGGACTGCCAATAGATAGATCTTTACAACATATCCGCTCCCTTTTCATTTACACCTTGAACATCAAATTTTCAGCTCCTTCTTCTGATCGCTGGAACCGCAGACAGGGAGTTTACTTTTCAATTGACATATATAGGCTTATATAGACTTTTATATATATATATATATATATATATATATATATATATATATATATATATATATATATATATATATATATATATATATATATATATGTATATATTTATAAACTTATAGACTATATAGACTTATTGACATATATAGACTTCAGCTACAGCCTTATACATTGTGTCGAAGTCGCCTCCAAATTTTTACGAGAAGTATCTAATTTTCTTATATTTTATTTCCTTTGATGTAACATTGTAGACTGAGAATCTGTTTTCGTGCCTCCCCCCACCCCCTCAACCTCGGAAAAAATTCTCCGTTATTTATTTTCCTTTTATTCTATTCCTTTTATTTTATATATGCTACTATATCTAATTATAATATGCTCAAATACTACTGTCTGTGACCTTCCCATCTTTTTTTTTCTTGTCTAATGAAATTGACTTTATGAAGATTATTAGAAATAAATTTCAGTCCTTCTTGATACGAATTTTATCATTGAAGATAATAAAAATCTTCAATATTCATTAATTCAGTTATGGTTGTACTTCGACTGCAAGGTCCTCGCAATAGAACTAGACACCAAACAAATGACATTTAGAACGTTTGCAATTTTTTGCATTTGAGCTTGAGTACCATCTATTCAATTCGTTTGATTTAGAAAAAATATTATAGATGGCGCTAATAAATATATGAACCATCAGAATGATTGATCCATAGTTCTTTCTTAACTTGGGTAGGACCTAAGAGACCGTTATTGTCATTATCATCATCAGTTCATTTAATTACTGTGAAGAGTATTATTATTATTATAACGATAGTACTGTCGTTAATAGGCCATAAAGAGACAAGCTCCCTATCAGCTATACTCACTAAATAGGAATTTATTGTGGAGGGACCCAAGCTCCTCTCAACCTCTCAGAAACGGGTTGACAGTATAGCTGCTTTCTACTATCCTACTAACAGCTCACTGCAGCACCAAGCTGCCGAAGTCCGACGCAGGTGCGCACGCTCCATTTCCGCCTTAATTTATTCAAAGCTTCTCTCTTTACCTCCTTCCATGAAATTTCATTTCACTTTAAATCGTTTTCTAATAAATTTTTCCCACGCCATTCAGAGCTTACCTGCTTTTTGCTATGCTCCAAATGGATGTAAAAAAATAACAAAAAACATAAAGAGGATGTCAAGATAGGAATATAGAAAGGGAAATAAGAATGTCAAGATAGAAAAAATGAAAAAATAAAAAAAAGATAGGAATATAGAGATAGGAATAACTAAAGATAGAAATATAAAAATAGGATTATAAATAGGAATATAAAAATAGGAACATAAATTGGAAAATAGAAATTTAAATATAGAAAAAGAGAAAATAGGGAAAAGATAGGAATAATTAAAGATGGGAAAAAATATAAATAGGAAAATAGGATTTATAACTTATAAGGATAGAAAAAGAAGAAAAGATAGGAATGTAAATGGGAAATAGGACTATAAAGACAGAAAAAGAGGAAAAGATAGGAATAATTAAAGGTTAGAATAAAATATATAAATAGGGAAATAAAGATAGAAAAAGACAGGAATAATCAAGGATAGGAGTCAAAAAAAGAAATATTAAATATGAATACAAAGAATATAAATAGGAATATAAAGAAACAAATATAAGGCTGATAGAAGAGCTTTAGCAAAGGTCTTATCCTTGTATGGTATACCAGACAAATATATTAAAGTGATTAGTGCTATTTACGAGAACAACACTGCTGTGGTTAAGGTAGGAAATGAGGTCAGAAGCTGGTTTCGTATTAAATCAAGAGTTAAGCAGGGTAGTGTTCAGCACCCATTTACATGGATAACTTTGATGGACTCTGTCTTAAGGAGCACAGGGAAGGCAATGAGGGAACACGGAATCAAATAGGGAAGAGAACCTTTCCTGGATGAGATGAAAGTGTGAGCAAAATGAATGAGCTTTTAGAGATTTTGCGAGTTCAAAGTGCTATTTTAAAAGCAGAATTTCCAAGGCTCAGGATGTTTTTTCACAGTTGTAAAAAGTTTGGAAGAATATGAAGATAAGTCTGCAAACCAAGATTAGAATATTGGAAGGTAGAGTGATGAAAGTGGTCAAATATGGTTCTGAAGGATGGGCGCTCCGAAAAACGGAGGAAGATTAGCTAGATATTTTCCAGAGAAATTGCCTACGTATTGTTTTGGGTACCCGGGTGGCTGACCGTAATTCTGTCAGTAGGCTGTGCAAAAAGTGTGGTTCAATCTTGTTTTCTAGGGCTATAATGAGAGAAAGGTTGAGATGGCTAGGGCACGTTTTGCGGATGAAGGTTGACAGATTGCCAAAGATTGTCCTTTTCGGCCAACTGTCTAGGGCTTAACGAAAAGCTGGTCGTCCGCGGTTGGGGTAAAGAGGGAAGCTTTGAACAGATTAGGATGGACGAGGAGCCTGCGCAGCTGTGTTGGCCTCGGGCGACTTGGTGCTGTGATGAGTTGTTAGTATTAGTAATGTAAAGATAGAAAAAGAAGAAAAGATAGGAATATAAAGATAGAAAAAGAGGGAAAATAGAAAACGATAAGAAAAATTTAGCACTTTGCATTTTTGCTTGGGGCTTCTCTCGTTACATCATTCTCAGCCTCTGTCTTATGGGAAAGTGAAACTAATTCTGATTTTCTTTAATTTAAAATGGTACAAGAAAACGTCTGATGAATATGAAAATGTCTATTGGCCGTGCAATATTTCTAAACTGAAAAAAAAACATGTTTAGAGCTCAGGTAAAAAATGTGCAACTTTGCACTTTCTTGAAGGTCAATCTCCAATGTTTCGTATCATAGGCAGCGCAATAGCGCTGCCTAAGTAAAGAACGATGTTGGCACAATGTATTTTTTTCCCTTTTAGACCAGGTCACTTCGTATCGTAGGAGTTGTCGTAGAAACTTCGAAAAGGGCTCATTCAATTAGAAATTGGAATGGCTAGTGCCCTTTTCAATAGTCGAAAGTGATTGGAAGGCAACTAACACCCCAACCACGCCCACCATTTATCCAAACACATCCAATCAAAATTTTGAGATAGCCATTTTGTTCAACGTAGGAGGGCAACTAACGCCCCTCTCACGCCCACCTTTTCCCCAAACACATCCAATTAAAGTTTTAGATAGCCATTCTGTTCAACGCAGTTGAAAATTTTGGAAATTAGGTCGCTGAGGATGACAACCCCCCACCCACAGCCCTCAGGGCAAGGGTTGTAAGTTATGTCCTGGGGGCATATAAGGTTTTTTATAGAAAGCGATGTTGTAGAAACTTCAAAAGGGCTCATTCGACTGGAAATTGAAAGGGACAGTGCCCTTTTTAATGGTCGAAAATGATTGAAGGGCAACTAACCCCTCTCTCACGCCCACCATTTCCCCAAACACATCTAATCAAACTTTTGAGATAGCCATTTTGTTCAACGTAGTTGATGTTCTTTAAATTATGTATTTGAGGATGACATACCCCCCAGAGCCCCCAGGGCAAAGGTTGTAAGTTATGCCCTGGGGTTATATAATGTTTTTTATAGAAAGCGTTGTAAAAATTTCAAAAAGGGCTCATTTGATTGGAAATTGAAAGAGCTATTGCCCGTTTTGATAGTCGGAAGTAATCGGAGGGAGAATCCCCCTACGCCCAATATTTCCCCAAACATTTCCGATCAACATTTTGGTATGGCCATTGTAGTTGAAAGGTCTGGAAATTATGTCTTTGAGGATGACAATCCTCCCCCCCCCCATAGCCCTCAGGAAAAGAATCGCAAGTTGTGCCCTTGGGGCATATACGGTTTTTTTTTATAGAAAGTTTCGTCGTAGAAGCTTCAAAAAGGGCTCATTTGATTGGAAATTGAGAAGACTTGTACCTTTTTTTTGGTAGAAAGTGATCGAAGGGCAAATCCCCCCCCCCACGCGCATAATTTTCCCAAGCACTTCCAATCAAAATTTTGAGATAGCCATTTTGTTCAGCGTATCAGAACGGTCTGGAAATTATGTCTTTGAGGATAAAAAAAAAAACAGCCCTCAGGGTAAGGGTTGTAAGTTATGCCCGGGGATATACAAGGTTTTCATAGAAAGCATGGTCATATAAACTTCGGAAGGGGCTCATTGGATTGGTAATCAGACGCTCTAGTGTTATTTTTAAGAGTCAAAGGGACCGGAGGGCAGCTACCCCCCCCCCCCCCCACACACACACACAACACATGCACACACGTCGTATTGTCCCGAAACGCATCTAATAGAAATTTTGAGATAGCTATTCTATTCAAAATGGTCTAACTATCATATAACAAGACCTTTGGGGCTTGAACAATCCCCAGAGATTAGGGACAAGGATTGTAAGCTATGCCCAGGGGTATTTAAGGTTTTTAGGGAAGGGATGGTTGTTTAACTTTAAAAGAGGCTCAGTCTTTCTCCCTGAAAAAGACTATGTCAATATAAAACGAACAGAAATTAATTAAGACTTTCTCAACGAAATAAGTTTTTTAAAAAGAGTATAGAACTCCATTAAACCAAAATGAACAAAAATAGAATCAAATAATCTACCAAGAATACAACTACCACAAATCATTATCAATAAATAAATGAAACGCAAAACAAACAGAAATTAAAATAAATAAGAGTCAAGCTCAAAATGAGCAGAAATTAATATGAGTAGGGCTCTAAACCTCAAGCTTTCTAAAAGCCAGAATATAATTTGTACTTTACTGAAAAAAATTCTTTTAAATGTTTTCACTTTTCTAAATTAAAGAAATTAAAAATCAATTAAGATTTTAAGGAATAAATATCAGCATATGTATATTAAACTGACAATGCAGATTTTTTTCAGTAAATTCATTTGAATTTTTTTCAGTAACGTACAAATTATATTCTGGCTTTTTTTAATTAATCTGGATAAAAGGCAGCCTAACTTTGAATAAACATATGTCCCTTGGGGGGAAGGGGTGGTTGTATTTTTATGTGCGAATCCACATTTTTTCCACATTGAAACTTTAATATTGGACAAATTTATAATTTAGTTGAAGAGTAAAGATAAAATCCCGTCGAGCTCCTGTGACCTTATATCAATTAAGAAAATCAAATATTTTAATCATTTACTATAAATTGAAACATTGCTGGTTATTGGCTGGTTTAGAACATCCTTAGCCAGGCACGTACGCAGGAATTTGTTTCGGGGGGGGGGGCAAATCCTTCAAACCCATTATTCTGTGAGAAAAATCAGAAAATTATGGGAAAATGAAAAAAAATCGTGAGATTTCGGGGGGGGGGGCCGGAGCCCCCCCCCCCCTACATACGTCCCTGTCCTTAGCTATTCTTCTAGCATTAGATTACCTCTACTATTTAGCACAGGTAATCCTCTTAAAAAAAAAGAAAAAAAAACTCAGATAATCCACTAGTGTACCAACTTTATCGAAAAAAATTCTAAATACTCCTGAACACTTCACTTTGTGACGATACCCCCCCCCCGCTTCCCTCAAACAAAAGGTGTAGTTCATTTGGGAATGTAGTTCATATTGTAAGTTATGCTTCCATGTGGTGGCTAAACTTGAAGCCGTTTGGACCGAAAAAAGGAATTATTGTTTAATTTATTATAATGAGAAATAAAATAACAGACTGTAGCCTATTCATTGCTGTTTCTGAGTCAGAAACATTCATAAAATGTTATTTCTTAGAACAAGACCCCCCCCCCCAAAAAAAAAAGAGCATTATAATGATTTGAGAATTGGGAGAGTTATAGTCCTCTACGATGGTTAAACTTGATACCCTTTGGACAACAAATTTCGATTTATTCTTAGAAGGAGCCCCCCCCCCCAAAAAAAAAGAAGAGGAATGCAATTGTTTGTGAACCGGGAAAATTACGGTCTTATGCGATGGCTAAAACTTCAAACCCTTTGGACAAAGAACATCGAATTATCAAACATTGAAATATAGAAATATTCCCTTAATTTATTATAATCACAGAAATAAAATATAATATCAGACTGTATTCATTTCTTTTTCTGAGTCGGAAACAGTTTTAGAATTTGGGACTAGTATGTGGTCTGTCATATTGTAAGTGGCAACTTTGAAAGCCACGTATCCACCGTAGCCGGGGTTTCCTTTGTGGACAAGTGCGATACCCGTGATCCACATTGGTGGTTGAGGGATGACTGCCTGTGCGTCTAGGAAAGGGACTGTTGTTTGCCCGACGTCTTTCTCAATTGATGATGCCTGAAATTGAAGTCATTGTTTTCAAAGTTGGCTTGATTTAAAGGAAATAATTCATTTGAATGCCAAAAGAACCTCTTGTTTTAGTTTTTGTTAGTCATCAGTTTAGTCATTTATTCATAATTGAATGTTTTTTTTTATAATTATCACAGTTTTTTTCTTCAGTTTAGTCATTTACTCATAATTCAGTTCAGTCATTTTTGTCATTTATTCATAATTCAGTTTAGCCATTTATTCATAATTCATTTTTTTTTTATAATATTCACTTTGTTTTTCAATCGTTACTGTCCCAAGGAATTATAATTCTTTAAGTTTAAATCTTTAAGTTTGATGAAGTTTTTCTAAAAAAATCCCTAGATTTTAGTTCAGACTATGTTCAACAGTACTTTATTATTCCGCTATATGTCGTTATAAGGTATTGGATTTATTGTTGAACTTTTCCGAGTATTCGTGTTTGCATATTCTCTAAGAGCGATGTTTTTCCGATTATTTATCAGAAACTTTTTCTGAAAATTTTCCATTGAATTTTAATACTGTTTTCCAATAATATTGCAATCGAGGGCAATTCAATTTTGGTGTTGAATGTAACTCCCGGCTGTACGTACCCGGCTCCCGGTTGAATGTACGTACCAATGTATGTATTAGAAAATTAGGAAAAAAGGAAGCTCGATTTTTGATGAAAATACGCCCATCTGGAGTTATAAACTTTTGGTAGTAGCTGGCGCCAAATTAAAACAAACAACAAATAATCATGGGTGAAATATCAGCAAAAAAATAAGTCAAAAATGAATGCTACCGAACAGCTTAAGGTGTAATTTTCCATTGAAGGTGCAGTTGTCTTTGGGAATCAATAGATTATTAATGTTTGAATTTTTTACGAACGGAAAATGCTGTCAATTTTTTTCAGTTAGATCTACCTTCTTGTTTTAAGTTGGCAACACTGACGAAAATGAGGTACTGCCCTTATAAACTTCCCAATTAAACAAAAGATAAATAAAAGAAAAGAAAAATCTTATTAAAAATCTTAAAAAGACATGAATAGACCTAAGATGGGCCCAAGGGGCAAATATGTTCTTATTTCTATGTTCGTGGAATTTGGAGCTATACAGCTAAAAGTTAAGCATATGTGTCAAAAGTAAAACCTTACCGTAAATACAACATATTCATTATCTCCAGCGTCTTCAAGTGGCCGACTGGGTGTTCTTAAAGGCGTGTCGGGATTGTATAAATGTACTTGCTTTCTTGACTCCTCGCTTGCTGGTGTGTTGTCACTCCCCACCCAAACTGCACTACCATAATCCACCCAACCGTTAAAAAATTCAATAGGAGCGACTTGCATTTCCAGATTAATATGACCCCCAAGACGTCTGAATCTCAGACCTATGACTACATGACCTTGAGGGGCCATTAAGTGATCCAGGTCTAGTGCTCGTTCTTCATATGTGAGGGTAGCATAGTCGCTGTATTTGTTGATTAGCGCCGTGGAGTCATCATTAGGGATGATTGGTTCTACTGGCCTCCATTGCATGCTTGATGCATTGACGGAACCTCTTGGTAGGGACTTTCCTTCTTGAATCTGGAAAGAAAGTTTGCAATATTTTCGAAGTCTCAGGTTCTTGAAAATTAAGATTTTCGAACAGTTCGTGGTAACGAACTGTAAGTAAGGAGCGACCCGGCTCAATGGTAACCGAAACTGTAGAAAACGGAATTTTGATACCAAGAGATACATCAAAAGAATCAAATTTTAATGCTGATTTCAAATATATAAGTTTTATCAAGTTTAGTCCTACCTATCAAAAGTTACGCGCATGAGAAAATTTGGCTGATTTTCAAAAAAAGCGGAAAGACCCTCTAAAAGTTATAGAACCTTAATGAAAATCACACCATCATATTCAGCGTATCAGAGAACCCTCTTGCGGAGTTTTCAAGCTCATATCTACAAAAAGTGTGGAATTTTGAATTTTTTGCCAGAAGAAAGATCACGTATGCGTGTTTATTTGTTTGTTTTTTTTTTTTTTTGTTTTTTTTTTCCCAGGGGTGATCGTATCGACCCAGTGGTCCTAGAATATCGTGGGAGGGCTCATTCGAAAATAAAATTAAAAGTTATAGTGCCCTTTTTAAGTGACCAAAAAAATGGAGGGCAACTAGGCCCCCTCCCACGCTCATTTTTTTCCCAAAGTCACCCGATCAAAATTTTGAGATAGCCATTTTGTTCAGCATGGTCGAAAATATGATAACTATGTCTTTTAGGATGACTTAATCTCCCGAAGTCCCCGGGGGGAGGGCTGAAAGTTATGAACTTTACCCAATGTTAACATATAATATTGGTTATTGGGAAGTATACAGACGTTTTAAGAGGGGATTTTTTCTGGTAGTGGGGGGGGGGAGTGGGTCGGGGTTTATGTGGGAGGATCTTACCATGAAGGAAGTTTTCATGGGAGAAGGGACATTGCTATGAAGGGGGCGCCGGATTTCCCAGCATTATTTAAATAAAGATCAGAAATTATATATAAAAAAACAAGTTTTTTAACTGAAAGTAAGGAGCAACATCAAAACTTAAAACGATCTGTCGTTTTAAGTTTTGATGTTGCTCCTTACTTTCAGTTAAAAATTACGTATATGATTGGGTTCATCCCCTAGTCAATACCTCGCTCTTTAAGCTAAAGATTATTTAGTACTTTCATAAGAGCTATTTATTCTAATTAACGGCATTTGTGATTAAGGGGTCATTTTTAAAGAATTGGAACAAAATTCGAACTTTAGCTTAAAGAGCAAGGTATTGACTAGGGGGCGAACCCTCTAGTATACATAATAAAAAATATAAGAATATAGAGGTTCGTTACATAAGTTAATTCGTAAGTTACATATATTTATTACTAATAAAAAAGTTCGTAAATAAAATTAAACAGGTTTCGAGAAAGCCATTTAACCAAATAAAAGTAAAATTAATATTCAAATATTTTTTTTAATTATCATGTACGGTGAGCCAAAATCAAAACCTGCATTAATTCAAAAACGTTCAAAAATTAAATAAAAAAACAAGTTTTTTTTAACTGAAAGTAAGGAACGACGTTAAAACTTAAAACGAACAGAAATTATTCCGTATATGAAAGGGGCTGTCCCCTCCTCAACGCCTCGCTCTTTATGCTAAAGTTTGACTTTCTCACAGCTCTATTTTTTTTTAAACAATGAAAAACTTTAGCATAAAGAGCGAGGCGTTGAGGAGGGGACAGCCCCTTTCATATACGGAATAATTTCTGTTCGTTTTAAGTTTTAACGTCGTTCCTTACTTTTAGTTAAAAAAACTTGTTTTTTTTTTGTTTATTTAATTCAGTAAAACCTCGCATTTGTTTCTGTGAAAGTTGTGCTTACAATGTACATTTCAGAAATATTTCGTATTGTTGGCAGCTAAGCCCCCTTCCATCTGAATGCTATCATTATCTCCAGATCGCTTACCAGAAAATCGATCAATCTCTCGCCCCTATTCCATGAAAACTGCGTTTAGTTTTTCCAGGTAATTTTCAAATATTTCTATTTCCATAAAAATCGCACTATATTTGTCAAAAAAATCCAATCATATATCGCCCTTTTTTCATGAAATTGTGCTTAGAATGTCTATTTCAGGACTTTACCGAGTCATTTTCAAACGTATCCCTTCTTCCTGATAAAAAGATATAAGCTGATATTCCAGAACCCCCCCCCGCTTTTATTTTTGGAGCAAAATTGAGTTCTTTATCAGTGCAAAGTCGCCAGATTGCAATAGATCCATTGAGATATTAAGCTATGGGTGCCCAACCTGGGTACACCCAAGTCTTGGGTTGCGACACAGTATTTCCGGAGCTAGGTTTCTTTACAAATACATAGTTTAGTGCCTTTACTACTTAGTTATAGTACCTCAGCATAAATCTTTTCGCTTATTCTCAAGGAGATCCAACATTGTGTTACAAATTCAAAGGGATACGAATCTAAAAAAGGGTTAGGAGTAGTATAGCTATTGAAACAAAAATACTTTTTTTGCACACATACCCTTTTTCAGTCACACCAGGAGAAGGGGATGAATTACCACCATAAATGCAAAATTTGACATAAAATATTGTAATAATTGAATTTAGTTCATCATATCAATGAGAACCATCCTTCTTGTACTTTTTACCAAAAGGGGCTTATATATAATTTTACGTTTGTTTCTCAAATTAATAGACACGACTATCCTATTATTAAATTTCTCGATGTTTTAAACGTTAATATCCCGTTTGTTTACTTTGTTTTAAGGCATCATGAGTACTTTCAATAATAACAATAACTTAAACAACACTATAAGCAACAAGAAAAAAGGAATAAAGAAATATAAAAAGAAAAAAGACCAAAATAAAACAAAACAGTCAACTAGAATAAAAAGAGTAGAATTAGAATCCAAACTAAAACTATCGTTCTTTAGAAGGCTAACCTCAATGTAATAATAATAATGACAATTATTTATTGGGAATCAGGCTATGTCTGTCGTAGTTTAAAAATGAAACATATTTTTTTCGAAAAGGAGTTTATAGACAAGCCGGTCAATCGGGGTTGGCCAAATTAACTGATGCTATAAGCAAGGCCGTACCCAGGATTTTTTATTCGGAGGGGTTTTACTTAAAAAAAATTGGGGCGGCGGGGGGGGGGTTACATAAAAAAAATAGTCAAAAAACACATACGAAATTTGTTTATATCCATTTTTGTTACATTTTTACGAGTCAGACAAAAATTTCGGGGGGGGGGGGAGGGTTCAAACCCCCCTTACCCCCCCCCCCTCTGGGTTCAGCCTTGGTTATAAGAACATTTGTATTTCTTACCGTTATAGTAATGAAAAAGAGACTTTTCTTCATGTCTCTGCAAGTTTAAAATTCGTCTTTTCGTTGTCCATTGAAAATAAGATATCAACCCTTTCTAAACGGTCGAATAAATGTCATATTTATATTTACCTGAATATGCACCACTCTTCCTTGTTTAACGAATCGAACTCCTGTCACGATGTTCCCAGATAAGACATCAGCGACGGCGGGCCTTAAACTTACATAGCGGTCTGACCTAGGGCCCGGCTGATCACAAAGACAGATGCAATTCGAACAATGATATAAAAATCTCCACCAGCTGTCTGCTCTCTTACTATTGCCTAAAAAAGGGTGCTAAAATAAATAAATTTTGTCGAAAATAACTCGGAGGTGTTATGCCAGTGAAGTTCTCAGGTTTTCCTAGATAATTTATCATAAAGAAACTTATTCTAATATCTATCCAAGCAAGCCTACCATTAATATATTTTTTACTAGTCTAAAAACTGGAAGTTTTTATTTATATTAAATAATTCTGCCAGTCGGAGAATCTCTTATCCGACTCAGATGTGGACTGAATCATCCATAAAAACTTTTCCGGTCGGGTGACTGAGATTCGGCATCCAAAGCAAAATTTGACGATCATTTTAATTTCAACAGATTTAGTAGAACTTAAACCTTTACCAGATATTAGATGAAACTTACGACTATTTCCACTACCTTCTACGACACAATATTAGAGGTTCCCTTTAAATTGATGGTATTTTTTTCGCAAGTTTATCGGCGCGACCTATTTTGCGCCTCCCTGGGATTTTCCTCGTTTTACTCTTCGTTACGTTTTCTTATTTTGTCATGCTTAGCCAGTGTGGTCTCAGAAACTATTTACAATTTAAATTATGGCGCGGAAATATCAATTTCTTTCTGGCTTAGTCATGCTTACAACGCTAATTTTCAAAACCTCAAGTCTTCATGAAGAACTATTACTTTCTGTTTGATTAGTACTTCCTCGAAGTGGAAATTTTTTAATTGCTAATTCTCATGTGTGTATTCAAACAGTTCAAAGGTTAAAGAATTAAGATCAAACACTACATGTTTCATAATAAGTTCGAAGCTTATAAAAAAAAAAGAATATTCTAATGCTAGAATCTTTTTAGTGAAAGATGAAATCGTGTTTGACTACCTTGAATTAGAAATTTAATCTGCTATTGACCTTTAAGGTGATACGTCATAATCCTTTTTACGAGCTTCAGCGTCGCCTAACCGTCACAAAGACAAAGGGCCCATGAGAGAATTTTCCCAGGGACTCGACATCATTGACAGCTGTCGAGACTGTAAAGACAGTGAAACGTTGCATCCATTCGTCAGTAAGCTTGTCAATCAAAGCATGAGACACCCCAAGAAACTCCCAAAGCGGCTAAATTGGTCAAATGATTATAATTTTGAGCTTATTTTTGGCGTTGACTTAGCAGATGTGCTAGAAAATTTTGAGTGACTGCCCTTTTTTGAACTTTAAAAAGAAAATTTTTCTCCATTTAATTGAAAAAAAAATCACAGTTTCTTATTATGTAGGTTTCATTACAACTAAACATCTGTATCTCTGGCATAAAACGGGGGAAGTTGAATGGTTTTTCTAAGATTCCTGTTAAATTAAGATTTGGCTTTTAGTGTTCTGTCGTTTATTCGGATCGTTTATTCAGGCTCTACAAGCTATGGCAAGACCGCCCAGTCAATTCTAAATAGTTTGGCCACAAAAACTTAAAACGTTTCTAACGGAGGAGATAAGGTGCAATATTAGCGTATCATCTTAAACAGCTTAACCAAGTCAGAGATGACAGAATGTGCCGGTCTTTATCTTCGCATGGGGTAGTCTATAAAATGTGATTTAAGTGAAATAATGTACTATGCATCTTTTTTTAATTTTATTCAGATTACATACCAGCATATCGTCAATAGGGTATCAAAAGGACGTATCTCTATAATTGTAAATTTTCAGAAGAGTAAAAAAACTCACCACTTTTTTATTTCCCCTCCAATAACCTGAAACAAAAACAGATCGATATTTAAAATCAATACATATCAATCCGTTTTTGTTTTACGGCTGTCGGAGGGAAATAAAAAAGTTGTTAGGTTTTTCTCTGATCTTCTGAAAATTTACAATTATGGAGATATGTCCTTTTGATACCCGACTGACGATAGGTTAATATAAACCACGAGATTATCTAATACAGATATTCTTCTTTGGAAAATGTCAAACAAAATAATTGGCGGTATATTTAAATTTATTCTTACGTGACACCTTCTGAGCGATGGTAACTTTGGACATAGATTCAAGATTCAAAACAAGACGACTAGATCGTCTCTTGTTTGGTCATAATCTGCTTTTTACTATTTTCTTTTTTCTAAAGATACTTAGAGGCAAACACGCTCGCAGGAGTTTATTCCAAGATGAGTGGCGTGGGGAGAGGGTATATTAGGGAAAAAAGATGTAGACATCAAATAAAAAGTTTAGGGAACTATGAACAAAATGTCGAGCCTTACCAGGGATGGTATGCGTCCACGCTTAGAAGTTTTGTATTTTTCTACTGTAATAGCTGGCCGTTTCGTGCTTAGAGAAATATTTGGAAATAGAAGTTCTGATTTCAAGAATATTTTGCCCCCAAAAGGATCATCCTTATAGAATTAACTATTTTTCTAGAACAGTAAAATAAATCTACGTCTTTTTTCAATCGGCCTTGAAGATTTAATATATAACAACACGTCATTTGATCGGCCGCAGCCAAATTAATGTAATAATACAACAGGCAAAAGATGGGTAATACACATTTCTAACTAGGCTACCCTGCAATGATAAAAAAAGATGTTGGATATTGGACGTGCCTTGAAGCTGTTCGAAATGATTGTGATTTACGTTTGAATACAGTTCTTCCCTGTTTATTAAACGGTTACTCGAATGATCAACTCATTTTTATTCAACAAATTTTCGAAACAATTATAGATTTAAAAATGATAAGCAATAACGAGACATTTTATTAGTATTTCTAAGTTAATTTTAATTCTCTTGATTTTTTTTCCGTAAAGGTAAAATGTTCTGAATAAGGTTCGTTTTAACAGGCAATATTTGTAAAAATATTTTTGGAAGAAACTGAAGACAAACGAGCACAAACAACAAATTTATTGGTTACTGAAAATTGCTCAGTTGGACATCTGTATTTATACTTTTTGCCTGTGAATGTTACTCACCACTTCTACACTCCGTTTTTTGACCGATAAGCCTCCCGCTTTTATATTCAATCCAGTCATACCGTCTATGAGGTGATTCGGACATACATACAGTGGAGTCTGCTTCAAAGAATGTGCAATCATGCAGTTTTCCTTGATCGCACCGCTTCTCCGAGTTGCAAAAGGTTTTCTTGTGACATCCAAACTCTTGAGCAGCTGTGTACGATTTACATTCTTCTTTGCACGTGTTTTCTGTGTTTAAGTCAACTTCATTGACAACATAACCCTAAAATAAATTTAGATTTTAGTCACATAACAAGCTTATACAATTTCTACAGGCTTCTCAGTCTCTTGAGAAGCTGTGTATGGTCAATATTCATCTTTGCATGTGTTCTGTGTTTAGTTCAACTTCATTGACAACATAACCCTAGATTAAACTGAGATTTCAGTCATATACGAACATATTCACAAATTCTAAAGGCTTTTCAGTCTTGAGCAGCTATATATGATCTATTCATCTTTGCATGTGTTCTGTGTTTATGTCAACTTTATTGACAACATAACCCTAGATTAAATGAAGATTTCAGTCATATGCGAACATATACAATTTCTACAGGCTTCTCAGCCTCTTGAGCAGTTCTGTATGACTTAAATGTTTTTGTATGTACTCTGTGTTTAGGTCAACTGCTTAACATCATAAACTTAGAATAAATATGGATTATAGTCACATGAAAACATAAACCGTCTCTACAGGCTCATCAACCTCTTGAGTAGCTGCGTGTGATTTACATCACATTATTTGCATGCGCTCTATGTTTGAGTCCATCTGTTGACAGCAGCTTGACAACTACTGACAACCGTAGAATACATTTGGGTTTTAGTCATATGCAAGCATAAGCAGCTGTGCACGACTTACCTTCTTCTTTGTAAGGGCTCTCTCTTTTTGTATATAAAATAACATCCTCAATTTCTACTGGCTTCTCAGCCTCTAGTAGGTTAAATTTGTTTCATTGAATTATGAAATAATTAACTCTTCCGTTTTTGGACACCTCCTCCCCATAACCTTGGAAAAATGGTTAAGTGATTCTTTCAAAATTGCCGAAATATAACAAGGAAAAATGGCAAGCAAATAAACCGTCGTGCAAAAAGTGGGGTAGCAAAGTAGCAATGCTACTTGACAGTTTTCAGATTTGTTGTCAGATTTTGTCTGAAATTACCATTTTTGCACAAAAATACTTTTTGCTCAAAGAAAAGCTGTCAAAACACAAGCTGTGCTGCTAAAGTGTCGGCAGCTTTTGGAATTCTGTCGAATTCTGATGCTGGCAGTTTTGGAACTTTTTCCATACCTGCAAATAACTAATATATTTGAACAGCTTTAAATTATCCAGTAGCTGGATATTTACACAAATTTGATCATATGCGATTCCTAAAACTTACCTCTAGAGAAAAAAGATAACTGTGATACTTGATAATATCATAAAAGAAAAAAAAACAAAAAAAGTCAAGGAAAAAAAGCAAATAACTAGCATATTCGAATAGCTTTAAATTATCAGTAACTGGGTATCTACCAAAATGATCATATGCGAATCGTAATATGTAGTAATTACAAAGTTTACCACTAAATAAAAAGGATCAAATGTGATAATTTTTACTATTCACATATGGATATAGAATATGGGTATAGAATATACAATATAGATATACCATTCTATATAGAATATAGAATGGATATAGAATATATAGAATATTTCTTCCATAAACTACTACGATTATTTTCGAACAAATAAGAAGCAAACAACAACAGCTAATCTTGGATGTCGTTGAATATTTTTTTTTTTTTTTTTTTTTTTTTTTTTTGAAAATCTTATAACACCATTTTTTCCTGCCTTGATGACCATGCGTTAACTTATGAGCTGTATACATATGTACGCGGTCAATGTAAACCAGTCAATGTAAAGCATATAAAGTTACCAAAGAAAAAATAATTCTGAAAAAAGATCCTGTTCTTCTTAATACAGCACCCATAGCTTTTCACCATTTTAAAACTAAGAATGGCCCTAACCCCTTCAAATCTCATGGTGTGATATTGATTTAGAAGCCTTGTAATTACCACAGAGAAACAGAGATTTAACTTCTAAAATACTGTGGCTCGGAAACTTTTGGTTTTATTAGTTTCATAATATTTCTCAAAAAAGGACCTATCAGGTTTTAAAGAGCGTTAGTTAACCTGGTTCTAAAAGGGCAGGGCTATATTTATCTCCTGAAATAAGGAGTAATGTGACTAGATTGATGAAATACGTCGCAAAAATAAACCAATGGAAGTAAAGTCGATTTTTAACAAGTATGTTTTATAAGGTATTGCCTAAATATATTTTGAAATATATATATTTGAAAAATGCCTTTTTCAAAATCCAGGGTGGGGTAATTTTGTTTTGTTCAGTTTTTTCAATATAAATACAAAAAAAGGTGTTTCGAATGTCAGCACAAAAAGGGCATTTAGAAAGTAAATCTAGGAGGGTGGCAACTGCCGCCCCTTCTCCTCCCCCAGATTGCCGCCCCTGCCTTTGAAAAATTTAACATTCAAATTTAGATTGCTACATTTAACCTATATTTAACAAGTATAGGATATTAATTGTTATTTTTGTCTTTGTATTCCCATCCTTACCTGAAGAACCTCGGTAAACTGTATATAAGTTTCATTTCAACCGGTTTTTCATTTATACATCTGTCGTACCAGTTCGACATTTGACTTATCACTGATCGAGCCACTTGTGCCTTTTCAGTAACTCTTTTTTCGAATTCTTGTCTAGCCAAGTCCGATTCTCGGGTGAATTCTCCTGAAAAGAAGAGAAAGAATGAATTAGAAGAATTGGGCCAATTTTTATATTTTTGGATGGTGGAATTTCTTAAGCTGCTTAAGCTCGGCTCTCACTTAGCTTTTATCATTTAGAGGGTCCGTTTGAATAGCCAGCATTCTTGAATGTATTCTTATGGAAAAGGATTGCGCTATAAAGTTTTGAATAAGGATAAGCCGAAAGGGTACATCTAGCGGTTTCGCTTAATTTCACTCGTCCATAATGTAGGGTGGATAACCATTGTTGACGAAATTTAACTCAACCCTGTGTTCAAACAGGTCTGTCGCAAAATAGCTCAGGCACAGAGAATGTGCCAAAACACAATTTATTTTATACCAAATCGGTGCACTAAATTCGCTATAACACAAACGCAAAAACTATAAATCCTTGGTGCGCGCTGAAGCGATTTTTTGTTAACGCAAAACGGCTCATGGATAACGAATGCAGGAAACTTCACAAAATAATCGCACAGAAACGGTTCATTGCAGCTGTTGAACATAATGAAGTATCTAAGCAGTGTAAGCATAAAATAGGCTAAATCAAGTTCTGGAAACAAGGGGGAAATATATACAAAGGGATAGTTCTGCCTAATTAATTATATAATTCTTATCTTCTGTTTGTTTCCCTGGAAATGCCCTCCCAGGCCTTGAGGATTAATTGTTTCATTCAATAACCCCTATGTCATGTATTAATGAACGACTTCTGATAAATATGATACGGATGCGTTTTACAACGGCCCATTAGAAACAGTTCAACGCTGCCGTAGAACCGTTATCGATGACATATGACAGATCACGCCAAAACGGCCATTGTTGTACGAAAACGCAGCACTGTGAACCATGGGGAGTACAAGATTGTGCTGAAAAACATTAATTTATTTTAACGGGCGCGTTTTTCAACAGCTTAATTAAAATATCCAACGATGGCGCATGAGCTTGCAGCAAAAAAAACAACAACAACAACAAAACAGATGAACACTGACAAATATCCTTTTTTGTGTGAAGACGCAACTATGTGAGGCTAGGGAACATTGAATTTTTACCTCGGATGTTTTGAACGAACAAAAGGTCTACTTGAAGTATAAAAGCCGAGTGTCTAACATGAACCTCTAATTTCTAGAACATCTAGTAAAAATTGTCGAGAAAGAAGTGTCTCGTTTCTGGGTTCACTGGTCATGGATGTGCATCACTGTTTGTAGCCCAGTTTTTGGTCAGCAATGTCTACCTATGCCCGGAGAGCCTTACATCCACTACTAACGACATTGAACCGCATTTTACAGACTAGTCTTCGTAAACAACAAACTGAGGACTTGAAACTTGCATAAATATACTGAACTTAAATAAAATGGAAACTTTCAGAATTTCAGTTCATGTAAAATCACAGACAATGAGGGAAAATATCCTATAAATTTAGACATTACTGGTAGAACAAAGCCCCCTCTTAAGATTCTAATTTCAAGTCATCTGTTTGGCTAGCCCTTTATCTTGCCTTTAGAATCGGTTGCATGATATTATTGTCTAGTTTCCAACTTGTTTGAATGATTTTCATTGGCGAGAATTTTTCCCAGTGGAGCAATGATTAATATTTCATTATCAGCTATGACCTATATCTGCTTTGCATTTAATTGTATTAAAATATACATGAAGTGACAAGAACTTCCTGCATTCTTAACTTTCGTTTTCCAAATAGACTAAACAGGTACATAATTTTGATGTTGCAACTTTTTAAACTAATTTTATTCTGCATAAAATGGTTACGAACAACAATATGTAGATAAAAACAAATTAAATTTTCTACAATAAAAATCTACAACCAGTTGTTTCGAAAAATAGTTTTCTTATTTTTACAATATATATGACGAATTATATATATATATATATATATATAATATATATATATATATATATATATATATATATATATATATATATATATATATATATATATATATATATATATATTATATATATATATATATATATGTATATATGTATATATATATATAGCTGACAGTCCTTTCCGGTCAAATTATTCACATTTTCTAGATATTCAATTCACAGGTTAGTTAATTGCGAGTTCTAAATTCTCTGAATTTGTTATTCAACAGTTTCGTTAATTTGGTATTCAACCCAATTTTTTCCAATTTAAAAATACTATCATTTCTTTACCTGCGGGGAAAATTTTTGGTGGGGGGTGTATTTCCATATTAAAATTGATTTCATTTGCATATCTTTTTCCGACTCTTGGTATATGTAATCAAAACAAATCATATCGCGGAATTTTCCTGGAGTTTCCTTTCTTCTGAGATGGCAGCAACACGCGATGGATAAACTAGGAGATATGTATTATCTCTCTTTTTTTAAGAATATAAATTGAGTAGTTTTTTTTGTGAATCTTGGTTCACTTATTTAGTCTCCACAAAAAAAACAGCCGTGAAATCAGAAAATACTTTCTTCAAGATTATTGGCATTATAAATGATTAGCTTCTGTTCTCTCTAAAGAATTGGAAGCTTGGTCCTGAAGGTCGAGTGATACTAGACATTGTCTTGAAATAATTTTAAATCTAATTAAGTTTACTAATTTAAAAGTATATTTAATCGAAAACTAAATATATTTGAATTTGATTTCGAATAATTTGAATTGAACTAGATATTCGATGTAACTAAACTGATTCAATACAATTAAAATTTTAATATAATTTGAAATTTATAGAATTAATATTAAATAGGTTTTAAACTTTTATAGTTAAAAGAACTTAAATATCACACCCTTTTTTCAAAAATGGTTCTTTTACCTTTGGTCTCATATCAAACAAGCAAAAAAGGGAAAAAAACTACTTAGGTTTTTACAATTAAATTAATGGCCATCTTGGTTAACGCCAGATGGTGTTATTTATTTCTTATCTCAAAGACGAGTTTCACATCCCCCCTCTTTCAGTTTCCCATACTCCTTGGTTAGCCCTTTTAAAATTCTTCAATAGCTTGGGGAAAGAAATAAACTAGCCTTTTTCATATATTTTGAGAAGCATCCAGGAAAACTGCATCATAGCATACCCCTTTGCATCGGTCAAAGCCAAGAGGTTGTACAGGTCATATATAAGCTGCTGCGGGGATTTTGTGAGGTTGCACAGCTCTCCGTTATATACCTGTAAAAAAAGATGTTGTCTTATTTAATATTGGATTACAATATAAATAAATTTAGGTGTGTGGTCTTACATAATCCTTCAAACGGCTTAAGAGCTTTAAATAATTTTAATAGTTTAAGCTTGACCTTTCTGGATGTCTCGTGACAAAACCAAATCTGAATTTTTTGAAATTATTTGAGTTTAACAAAATATAATATCAGGGTTGCATATCGGAAAATTTGTCGAGCTTAAATTCTTTTTTTTTGCAAAACTAATCCTCTTCTAACACAATCTGTAAAAAGTTTCTAGTTTTGATTATAGATGTTTAAAAAACTCATTGAAGCCCACCTCTCTCTCTATGAGTAACACTTAAAGAGTGTTAAACTTCTGACTATTGTCCTGCTCATTGAGATTGTTGTTAGTAAAAGAGTATTTTTGCCTAATGTGCTTGGATATATGCTGTATACTGTTGTGACATACATTGACTATAATGCGCCAAGTAATTGAAACATTCTTGTAATACGTGGCTTCAATTTGGCGTCTAGAGGAGTATTTGCCCACCAGTTCCTCCCCCCCATACTTTGAAAAATACTACTTTTTGAGTATGAAAATATGTTTTTAGGTATTTTCAGTGGAGAAACCGAAGAAAACAACAAATTTGTCCCTCCCCTAGATTTTGACAAATAAATTTACCGCCCCTAATTCGTGAATTAACGTCATTGCTTGTGATAAATTTTGCGGAAATACATTTGCTATTAGTATCTTTATTATTCATCAGTATGATGTTAAGCAATGATAGTAATGATACTTAATTCTGCGCACTTAAAAATGGCTCCGTAATTTCAAGTTACGACATCTTTAAAATCCGTTACAAAATTTTGCCAAGTTTTCTCCTTTGAATAAAAAAGAAAATGGCCACTCTTGCTCTTTTGTAATATTTTTATTAACTTGACCTTAATCGATTGAAAGAATCCTCTTTATTAATGTCAAGTTGAAGCTTCGTCATGATAAGAATCTACGAATTGTTAAAAGTATGGCTATCAAACTCTCATTTTTCCGAAAATAACGCACAGTGAAAGAGGTATCGGTTAAAAACTTTCGGCTCAAAAGCGGCACTCTTCTGAAATACCGGACACATGCGAGAAGTGAAGTTTGGTTAATGCTAATGAAATAAAACAAAATAGGATTAAAATATAATAGTTTATGAACAAATTTGGTCTATATATTTGCACATTACGAGGGGTGAGGATAAAGCATAGCATCTAATCTTAACCCTCCAAATAAAACTAAAGCCCCCTAAACCCCAAAAAACTAAAGCTCAAATCTTTGTCACGGAATGAGTAATATCTCACTATGCAGCGGAAACCTGTTTATCAATAGCGGCTTTGAGATTTCAATGCGATCTTTCTTTCATGTGTGTCCTGTATTTCAGAAGAGTACCTCAAAATCTCTTTGTTGTTTTACTGGCTAAAAACTTTGCGTAGAAGAACCAATCAAGCTCTAGAATAGTGTAATTCGCTTGCAAAAATATGTCACAGTAGAAGCAAATGAAATTAGCACTTGGTAAAATTCTACTTTAGCTACTTCAGCTACTTTTGGCTATCTTGGAACGGGGTTAGGTTAGGAAATGAAACATTCAGGGATGGTTCTACAGGCTAAAGTATGTTCCTGGAAGGTGTCTAGAAGTACCTTCCTCCACTCCTTCTAGAGGGTCCTGAAATTTGCCTACATGGTCTATACATATTAAAATTTTGACAAAACAACATTTAACCCTAATTTGCAGGCATCAGTTTCTTCTTCTCTAGCTTTAGTTCTGAAAATGCAATTCTTGTTATTTGAGTAGAATTTTAACTCATATCAATGTTTTTTTTTTCAAAATTTAGGAAATGTATTTGCATATCTTTAAACTCTTGTAAATTGTGATTGAGCAAAATTGTGAAGCTGAAAACAATTTTGTGTACTTCATTTAAGCAGAAGATCTATTTTGTAAGGTTTCACTTTTATAACACACAGATTTTTAAAGCAAGACCCTCTAGAGGGTGAAGGAGTGGAGGTAGGTAGGAGGTAAGTTTCATTTTCCTAACCTAACCCCTATCCAAGATAGCCAAAAGTAGCTAAAGTAGAATTTTAACCCTTTTTTACCCCGGAATAATAGAAAATTAATTTTTATTTTTCTCTTTGCTTTGGGCTCGTCATTTTGAACTTGATCATTTACTAAGTGTAAAACTTGTGAACTCTCCTGAGTTTGTTCATGCTTTTTTGGGAGAGGGGTGTAAGTTATCCCAAGTAGTATCTTAGGGTGAATTCGCCCTTAATCCGAAGTAACTAAGCCACAATTCTGGAATAGCCAGCTTCGTTTTACAAGCTATATGAAAAATATGGTTCTATATCACTTTCTAGGGCTGTAATGAGGGAAAGGTTGAGATGGCTAGGACATTTTTGCGAAAGAATGATGATAGATTGCCAAAGATCGTCATTTCGGTAATGCATCCAGGGCCAAACGGAAAATAGTTTGTTCCCGGTTGGATTGGGAAGAGGTTGTCAGAAAGGATTTAAGGGAAATCGGAACTTCTTGGGAGGGTGTACAGTGGGGATATTTGAATAGATTGGGGTGGGAACCCATATTTTGATTTCGAGCAACCTATCAATAAAAGTTATTCTGTCACTTATAGGAAAATAGTCTTTAACTTTGAAGATTACGCTGAAGAATATAATCATGTTTTCTAGTACCCATAATTTTCTTTACATAACCATTTTTATTTGAATATAAGGAAAAACCCGCTAAAAAATTTAAACCCAAACTTAAGTTACCTAAAGAAATTCGATTATATGTATGAGTTCACCGATAAAAACTGCTAATTTTGTTTACAAGCGTTATTTATATTAATATTGAGGGCGTATTCTTTAGTCTGATTAGTAATTTAAAATGGGGCTTACGTCGCTTGTGATCAGTTCTTTGAGTGTGTTGAGCACCGTTTCATCGCATTTAATAGCCTTCCTCTCATCCACTGTGTCTATCTTTTCGAATTCTGTTGTAACTTCTATATTTGTTTCTAATATTTCTGCGGTGTCAATCTCTTTCTCTACAGCTTTCCTTTCTTCCTCTATTATTTGGTCTTCTAGTCCCGCTAGTAATTTTTTTACCTCTTCGTCAAGCGATTCGAGAGGCGAGCTTTCTTCCCCTATCTTCCTTGCTTTGATGACAGCTTTGTCCTCATTAGCTATTTCTTCTTCACCCTTTGTTGAACAGTCTCCGTATGTGTATTCATGAAGTTCCTTTAGCATCGTTGACAAAGACGTTCGCTCTTCACCTTGCAGACTTTCTGCGTAGTCCATCAGAGTTCGTTCATTTACTAGTGCAATGTTGTTCTGATATTTTTCGAACCATTGAAATAGTGCCGAGATACTCATAATATCTGCTTCCATATCGTTCCATAAAGTTGCAAAAGTGGAATTAGGAAAATTTGTCCCGATATTTTTGAGAACCTCCAAAGTTTCTGCCGATCCACTTTCTACGGTTTCAAAACGGTTTGAAATCGTCATGTACCGTTGTAAAATCTCTTTTTCTGGGCCTAATGTTCTAAACATCGTAATCCAATTCGGGGTCTCTAAATCATTCAATAAGGTGTTTGTAACATTAACTAGAGCAAATTGAAGCCATAGGGCATTTGACGGACTGTTTTCTAGACGAATACTTTCTGAATTTCTTAACCATGGGGGTAGATACTCAGAGGTGTCTATTGCTCTCTCTCCTCCAAGTCTATTATTTCTCCCTTTTCTAGCATCAGGGTCTCCGTTTGAACTTAGCTTAAGTTCTGGATTTTCCACCAGTGGTCCATCTGGTTTTCTAAAATTTGTGATATCGCCTATTATGCCCCCAAAAGAATCAGAAAATTCACTAAGACCAGTTCCAAGGGTGTCTTTGACATCACCTAATGTGCTGCCAATCATACCTGCCACGTCGTCCAATTTAGTTTTCGCCCCATCCGAGTCTATCTCTTTCACGAGCTCACTTCCACGTCCTAATATATCATCGAAAATTGATGGATGTCCATTTATTCTGAATACACACAACACAAAAATGACTAGTGAATATTTCATTGTTTCGTGTTGCACTGCTAATCAACAACTAGTCGCCAAAGTTGATGCGTACCATAACATCTGGAAGAAGATATGATGTTTTGATGATATGCCCAATTTTTGTTGCTAGACTGGAAACCTTGGTAATAATTCATGAATGTGTCAGGTTTGGTATTCCCAAAGGGATCTAGAATTAAGTTTGCAAAACAGATCATCCGTCCATGGCTAACAGTTTATTTGCCCGTTATATATTTCGATTATATAAATATAGCCAAGACGTCAAAGTTGTGTCCGGTTTTTTACTTACGTATCTATTCACAGAACAACCCCCTCACAATTTAGTAGGCTATTTCTTTTCATGTTTGGTGTTAAAATCACAAATTTGTTATGCGAATTAACAAGGTTGCTAAGGTCGCTGCAGTGGCAAGTTAGCGTCTTTAGGAAGTTTGATGTCCAAACCCTGTAAAATATAAACCCCACAAACTTATTATTTTTGGCAGAAAGATTTGTCAAAATATACCTTATCATAGATAACAAGGTCATAGCTTAAGACTTGGGTCAAGATTGGGATAAGATTCATTGTATTTTACAGGACCGAAATCGCTCCTTTTTATGCCCTTCCTAATATTTTTTAATTCGAATTCCTAATATTAAAAAAAAGTCATGTTAATTTGCATAGAAGAAGTCTATTCGCGTGAAGAAGAATGTGATTTTATGGTAAATTTTCACACAATAATACTTCACATACGTGGATCCTCCTGTCCTCCCTCTCTTGAAATCTCATGACTTCGAATTGTTCCTGTAACTCCTTATATCTTCTAAATAATTGGCCTGTTTTCCGCATTTTTAAAACTTTTATACCCCTTTCCAAAACATGTTTCCTGAGTTGACCCCCCCCCCAGTCCAAATCGTGGTTTTTGTCTTGCTATGTATAGGCAACCTAGGGTTGAACCAGGTCTATAGGAAACTAATCAAAAGCCTGCTTTTTGGGGTTTTTGTCGCCTCCATCATCTTGTTGGGGCTTTGGTCCTCAACAGGACCGAAGCCCCTGTTGAGGACCTGCTACTGGGAGATACTTACATTATCTCCCAGTAGTATTTCCCCCACGTTTAGATTTCAATGCTACTGACGTCGACACTATAATGTAAGACGGCAAGGGAAAACACATTCCTAACGCAAAAACTCAAGAAAAAAAAGAAAGAAAAACGGCAAATTTTACAGATGAAATAAGAGATCATAGGAAACAACACAAAATTCGAGTGATTTTGGGGCAGCGGCGTACTTTGCTATGGGGCAGGAGCGTACTTTGCTATGGGGCAGGGGGGCGAATGTTCTTCCCAGACCTTGGCTCCCCTTCCCCCCGAGACCCTAGTTTGCCCCTCGCCATCGCGAGGGGCAAACAGGACTAGTTAATTTTGTACAGTCCGATACAACAGAACTGTATCAAAATTAACTAGTCCGTTAATTTTGATAGTCCTTGCAAATATAGCATTATTTCACCTCCCTCCGCTCGTTTTGGTCTACAGCTTGGATTTTTGGCCCTCACAACGCTTCTGATCATGACGTTACATTTCCATTTTTTTAGTTTATTTCTTTCTGATTTTTCTTTTGCCACTTCTCTGCCCAGAATACTTGTTTTCGTTTTTTTTTTTGTGCATTTAAATCTTCCCAGGTAAAGGTTTTTTTTTTCTTTCAGAACTTAAGCTTGATCAGAGGCAACAAGTACCAAACCTCGAAATCCCTCCCACTCGGTCCTTTCTTTTAACCTTCTTCCACCGCGCAATTCGAAATCCCCATGGCCAAGGGGCATGCCTCAAAGCAGGCATGTACGTAGGGATTATTATTTCAGAGGTGGGGGGGGCAGTAATAAAAAAAAAAAAATTCATTCGATGATATAAATCCGGGCTAATAAGAAGTGGTCAGAGATTCTGGAAAATTGTCGGATTTTGAAGGGCCCCTCCCCCAGATACCTCCTGCATGAAAAATTCAACTCATAAGTTTTTACACATAAGTTGAATTGATTTTGGATGGTAAAAAATACCCCTTTTTTATCATATACTTAAGATTTAACTTGTATTTTCAGAAGTAATAATTTAGTTTTTTTCTTTCTTTCTTTCGTTTTTTTTTACTCATCGGTTTTTCGTCTTTTTTGGTAACTTTCTCAAGATACCGGTAGGTATCTACCGGTTACCCTATTTCCGGGTATACGCATAGTGTATCTAACTTCTATATGGTGCAATAACTAGTCCGTAATGTCTGGAACCTGTTACTTCTTTTTTGTCAGAAAATAGTCTAGCTACTAACACTTCTAAACGACAGTGAAACTACGCTCTTGTTTTACTCATGTATGAAACTAATCAGCCAGTACTAAGTACAGTTGAATCAAACAGTTCGTGGTAACGAACTGTAAGTAATGAGCGACCCGGCTCAATAGTAACCGAAACTCTAAAAAACGGAATTTTGATACCAATAGATTTATCAAAGAATCAGTTTGTTATGCTGATTTCAAATATACAAGTTTAGTCTTACCCATCAAAGGTTACGAGCCTGACAAAATTTGCCTTATTTTTGGAAAAAGGAGAAAAAATCCCTTAAAAGCCGTAGAATCTTAATGAAAATCACACCATAAAGTTCAGCGTATCAGATAACCCTATTGTAGAGGTTTCATGCTTATATCTGCAAAAATGTGGATTTTTTTTGCCAGGAGAAAGATCACAGAAGGGTGTCTATTTGTTTTTTCCCCTAAGGTTGATCGTATCGACCCAATGGTCCTAAAAAATCGTGAGTGGGCTCATTCGAACAGAAATTAAAAGTTCTAGTGCTGTTTTTGAAGTGACCATAAAGATTGGACGGCAACTAGAAAACTAGACTCCTTCTCAGCACTTCGCTCTTTACGCTAAAGTTCGAATTTTGTCCCAGTTCTTTAAGAACGACTCCTTAAACACAAGGGTCGTTTAATTTGAACAATAAGAAGCTTTTTTCATAAGTACTAAAAAACTTCAGCGTAAAGAGCAAGGTGTTGAGGAGGAGGCAGCCCCCTTCATAAACGCTAGAAGTTCTGTTCGTTTTAAGTTTCAATGTTGCTCCTTACTCTCAGTTGAAGATTTTTTTTTTTATATTTAATTCCCACTTAAGCGGCTATCAATTGTGGAAGGTTTTGCTGAAAAATTTATGTTGCATTTATATTTTTGTAAAATAATAATAAACATAATAATAATAATAATTTCAAAAATTTGGATGAAAGTTCAGATGAAATAATACTTTGTATTGAACCCACACAATTTTTAAATTCTCTAACATATTTTTTGTTTCGTGAACTGATGAAGGAGTAGTATATTGTTCATTTAAGCTTTTCACATTTTAGTTGTATTTTCAACATTCATGTTCTATCCCAATTGTCTGCCGCACGGCCCAGTGCCGAAACTAAGTTTCCATTATCCATAACACTTGAAATAATAATAAAAAACCTAAAAACTTTTCATTTATTCACAAATAATTACTTTTAGAAGTATTAGAAATCCATAAAGGACAGTTTGCATTAGGAGTAGAAATTGCATAATTTAAACATGACTATTATTTAACAATCAGATCAAGGTACCAAATGCTTTAAATACCTACCTCCTCTAGGCTTGGAAGAGGACAGGGGTGCCGACTCTTGGAAAATAGGAGGGAGGGAATGAGTTGCTCAGAATCTAGAAGGCACCATTTTTTTCACTGAAAGTAACAAAAATTGGCATTTTTCAAAGACAAATCCCCAAAAGAATTATTATTAAAACCAAGAGGGAGAGGAATCTAGGAGGGGAATCAATGCCCCCGTTCATCATTTAGCTCCCCTGAGAGATTTTTCGAGCAGAAATAGACATATTTCATCTTTAGATATTTGGTTCTTCTCCGAAATGTTTCAGTTTCAGATTTTCCTCATTTTATACTGTCATTTTCACTCATTTTTACAGTCGGTTATTACCTATTATTCATTCAATTATTAATATGTGTGAACGCAAGGGGGACTAGGGACCTCCACGTTCCGGATAGGTTTGAAAGACCTCTAGGAAAACTTCAAATAATCGAACCTTAGAATGTATTTTTGGTCTTTTAGTCCCTCCTACCTTAGAAAAAACCTTCTGAACACCCCCCCCCCCCCAAGAGGTATGTCCACCTGTGTTTCGAACTATTCTGCCTGGTTCATTTACCGCTCCGAACTTCTTTTTGCTGGAAGAAAGTCAAAGTTTATTATACCAAAGTTGCCTTTCTAGAAGTTTTATAAATCTTTTTTTTTTCAATTTACTAGTAAAATACCCGTTGATAGTCATGCATGAAGGGTCTAATCGTTATTATCGGCTACTGGATGGGACCAAAGTGAGTGTGAGTGGGGCCAATGAACTTTTTCTTAATCATGTAGCTCCCGTTGATGTTGATTGCCCACACTTACAGCTTAATTGTATTTTGATGATTCTGAGCAGCATAATGAACCAAGTCCATAAACAGAGGTATCAGTGTCTGGCACGTACATACGATTTTTCTTTTTTTGAAGGGCAATAACAAAAAAAAATTATATTTGATAGTTTGAAGTAGAAGTTCCAAGAATTTTGAAAAATCTAGTATTTCGAGAGTGCCTGAGTCTAGATGCCCCCTGGATATATGTGTGGTCAGCAAATGTGCCCCCCCCCCAGATTTAAGAAACTTGAACTAAGGCCCCTATAATTAAATACATGTTTTTGTGAAAATTTAGGTTGCTACGGAATCAGAATCGTAGGCCTATATGGCAAAAATAGGGGACTTAGATCACTGACTGGATTATCTAATTAATTAACCTCTAAGTAATTCTTGAACTGATGGAATATCCCCTCCAGTATAAAGCGTCTTTTTCGTATCCTTCTTCTTCCCCTTATACTGGTGCCATTTGGAGGTGAGGTCCATTCTAGCGAGAAGGGCCCAGGAAGGACTGAGTCATGTAACTGCCAGAGAAGACTACGAATTGAAGTGGTTGAGTGCGATACAATAGTTAGGGCAAAATCTTCCAAGGTTAGCTTCTCAATTTGATCCCTTTCTTGCTGATATAACCTGAAAAAAAGTGAAATTTCTTACTGGGAAGGTCGTTTTTCTCAATTTAACTGTAGGCGTTTTTAAGTTTGACTAATGAATGATTATAGTTGCCAAATTATCTAAATCTGCAGGTGTGGAGACCTGGTGTTTCAGCAAGCCATTATCAACATGATTTGGGGTGCTGTTATGGGGTTTCAAAATAGAAATTTCAACTCTCTTCCAATTAAAAACACGCTTACTTTTTCATGACAACAAATAGGGCTACCCCAGACTCGTAGGCAGGGTGGGCACATACGAGCCCTTATCTCCTGAAATCGCAGAATTGTTTAGGGCTTTTCCTTATATGTTATTCTTTATTATTCATTTAATTTACCTGTTTTTGTCTTTTTTCAAATTCATGCATCTTCGAAATTCCAACCCTGTCATCTATAACATATTTTTGGGGACTTCCGTGACCCAGGGTCTTACCAAGGATGTTGTTCGGGGGGAGGGGTAAATTTGTCAACTCACCAAATCCAGTTGGATTATATGGAAGTTGCAGAAAAAAGGGGAAAGAACTATCAGATCCTTTTTCGTGGTATTTCCGAATCGATTTAAAAAATGCACCTGTTATGACCCTAGAACGCCGTAAATCCAACACAAGGCTGAGTTATGGAAATTGTATTCTAATATTCCAACTGGCTGTGGAGGCTTAGCACGATAGTTTATTTAAAATAGATCAAAGAAGTATTTTCAGAACGAAGAAACATTATTTAATATTTACAGTTTCTTTTTTACTATGAAAAAGGTTTGAAGAGAAAGAGGATTTTTTTTCAATGAAGGGATTATTGCTTGAGAGTCAAGGGGTTGCAGTCGTCCCTTATAAGGGGTTCTGTTCCCTTCCCTTGGTGTTTCTTATAACTCATGTTCATTTTATATTAGTTTGTAAATGAATCAGTTTCCAACTTCAGAAGTTGTGATATCCAACTTCAGGATATCACACCAACTTTGGCCATTTTTGATAAAAGAAGGTACCACAAAAAACAATATACACTGAAAAAAAGTTGAGTAAAAATTGCATGGTTATTTGTCTACCTTACCTTAGACCTTAGATCCACTTGTGCCTCCAGAGACACCTAGGGCATCAAAAAGGAGCCGCCAATCTTCCCGCCGGTTTGCTCCTGCAAGTATGTCCTCCCACTGAGGTTGGATTGATGTGTGCAGGTTACGGAGATCTGTCTGGTACGTTCGACGCAGGGTGTTTCTGGGTCTGCCCCTGCGGCGTGGACCCGATGGCTGCCAATGGAGCGCTGCATTTGGTAGTCGGAGATTGTCCATACGTAGTACATGGCCAAAATATCTCCATCGGCGGACTCTTATGATATGTGTCACAAGAGGCTGGCCAGTCTTGTCACAGATGGATTGGTTTGTTATTCTCTGCTACCAACGGATGTTGAGAATTCTTCTGAGACATGTGTTTTCGAAAGCAAGTATTCTTCGCTCTTGTTCCTGATTCAGGTGCCAGGTTTCGGCAGCGTAAAGCAGCACTGGTATAACATTGCTATTGAAGAGTCGTAACTTTAGCCGTATAGAGAAGCTTTGGGACCGCCACACTTTCCGTAATCTATTGAAGGCCCCATTGGCTTGGCCGATTCTTGTGAGCACTTATTTTTTGGTCGATCTGGTACTTTCTATTATGCTTCCCAAGTATTTGAAATGGACAACTTGCTCTATGTGTTGGTCTCCGCAAGTGATGCTCAGGGGTGAATCTGTGGTAGCCATGCATTTTATTTTCTCATTATTTATTTTTAGGCCGACATGGCCGCCTCTCTCCCTCACTTTGTCAAGGAGTTCTTGGAGTCTTTGCTTGCATGATTCTAGGACGGCGATGTCGTCAGCGAAGTCTTCATCACTGAGACGTGTTTCTGGATTCAGCTGGATTCCGTCTGTGCTTGTGCTTCGCAGTATGTAATCAATAACAATTACGAAAAGTAGCGGTGACAAGACGCAACCTTGCTTAACTCCTGACATAATGCGGAAGAAACGGGTTTGGCCATCTGGTGTCTTTACACAGCACTCGCTATCTTCATAAAACGCAACAATCAATGAAACTATCTTTTCAGGGATTCCGTAATGCAGTAGGATCTTCCACAGACTTTGGCGGTCTACTGAGTCAAATGCCTTCTCAAATCGATGAATATCATATAGATTTTGGAGCGCCATTCTCTGCTTTCTTCCGTCAGTAGCCGTAGGGTGAATATCAAGTCTGCACATGAACGGTTCGGTCTGAATCCATGTTGCTCGTCGCGAAGGTGTCTGTCGAGCTGCGAGCTGATTCTCTGCAGTAAAATGTGCGTCAGCAATTTGCTAGGTATGGAAAGCATGCAGATTCCTCGCCAGTCGCCTGGGAAGGACGTATCGCCTTTCTTAAAGATCCTCACAAGCGTGTTGCGTTTCCAATCCGAAGGTATTTTGGCGGTCGTCCAGATTACTGCGAACAACGCTGTCCAGAACTTGATGCAGGTCATTACAGTCGCTTTGATCATTTCCGCGGATATCCTGTCTTCGCCAGGCGACTTCCCATTTTTCAGCTTCTTTGCTGCTGCTATAATTTCAGTGGATGACGGCGGATCCGTGCTGATATCCAAGGAAAACAGTGTTGTTGCTGGGATCTCTGGGGGATACTCTGGTAGAGGTCTATTCAACAGTTTCTTGAAGTGACTGGCCCAAACTTCGTTTACGTCAGACTGCTGTGTTATCAGGATGCCCGAGGGATCTGTTACTGGTCCATGTTGAATAGAGGATTTCTTTCCGATAATCTCATTAGTGATTTTATAGACGGCTCTTGAATCACCTTTCTCCGCCGCCTCTTCTGCCTGCGCTGCTTTTCGCTCCAGCAGGTTTCTCTGGTCTTTTCTGGCACTCTTCTTTACCTCTTTATCCGCGGCTCTGTATTCATCGTTTCTGAGGATCTGTTGGTCGGGGGTTTTTCTTTGGATAAGTGATGCTTTTACTTTTTTCCTTGTCTCAATGAGTTCCCATGTTTGGTCAGATAGCCACTGGTCTTTTGGACTCTTGCGGTAACCAATGGTGGTTTTCGCGGCATTGTGAAAGCACAACTTTATGCTTTCCCAGTATTGATTGCTATCAGCATCATCTAGTAAAGACAAGGCTTCAAATCTATTCCGCATCTCTAGTTTAAAGGCTTGTTTGAATTCTCTCAACCTCAGTTTCTCCGAGTCAAATACTGGGTTTAAGGGAGCCTTATTTGCTTTTCTATTTCTTTTCAATTTGAGGCGGATTTTTGCTGCCATCAGATTATGATCTGAGCCAACGTCAGCTCCTCTATATCCCCTTATGTCAAGTAGGCTTGATCTCCACTTCCTGCTCCAAAGGAAATGGTCAATCTGATTTCGGGTATGGCCATCGGGAGATATCCAAGAATATTTGTGTACATCCCGATGACAAAATAGGGTACCTCCGATTAGTAGGTCGTTAAGGAGCGCGAAGTCGATAAGTAGTTCTCCGTTTTCGTTTCACTGACCCAGGTCATGCTCTCCGAGAACCTCAGGGGAAAATGATCGGTCGTTCCCTACTTTCGCGTTAAAGTCTCCTAGAAAACATGCCATGTCATGCCGTGGTATGTCGTTTGCCACGGAGTTGAGAGCTCTGTAAAATTCGTCTTTTGCTTCGTCGGTGGCGTCATTGGTGGGTGCGTAGCATACTATTACTGACAGTTTCACATGCGCGCCGATGAAGCGGGCTTTCAGGATTCTAGGTGACACCGGTGTCCACTGTAGTAGAGCTTGGGAAGTCTGTTTTGTCATCATTAGGGCTACTCCGTATTCACGCTTTTGCTGCGATCCACTGTATATAATGGTCACATCTCCATCCAGTTTATTTGATCCAGATCCTAGCCATCGAACTTCTGACAGAGCTAGAAGGTCAAGATGGTAATCTTCCAGTGCTGTTAGCACTTGTTCAGTCTTGGAGTCTTGAGACATTGTGCGGACGTTCCAGAAACCAAATTTGAGGTGTTGTTTCGCATTCATAAATCTTGTCCGTGGGCATGCAGAGGTCGTCATCAAAAGGGGGTTCGAAAATCTGAGGCTCAAACTTGATGTTTCGGTTGCAGTTAGGATTTCCCCCGAGGGCAGGCCCTTGAGGTCCCGGGTGTGGGTCGCAAGCCCACAGCCCAACCCTCCCTCTTTATCCTGGCTTGGGACAGGCTGCATACGCAGGCGAACCATAAAGCAAAATGAACCTATTAAGTTTCATCAAACTCAACTCCATCCAACCCAACCTAACATGTTGCAGAGGCTGAATTGAATAGCGATTTGAGTTAAATGGGGTTGAATTGCGAAGAGTTGACGTTATTGAGTTGAATGACGGGGTTAAGTTGAACGAGGGTTCATATAAATGGGTTTCGACAATTTATTCATGTCAAAAGCCTTCTAAAGGGTCAAAGCTTTGATGCTGATGAAGCAATACGTTTTTCTTATTTCCTGTAAAGTTGTATTCTTGGAATTTTAGACGTTCTTTAATTATAGCGCAGGGGGGGAGGGGATAAATGTACAAAAAGATACAAACTTAAATATCAGTGGAAATAACATACGGCTAAATTGCTTATTTTCGGTACATTTATATTTTCGAAAATAGAAAGGAAGTCTAATTGCTGTAATTAATGGCAACAAATTCTGGTACTGTTCTATTAACCGGACTCTTGTGAATACGGCAATGCACAGCAGTCACGAAATAGATCGAGACGGGTGATGAAAACAGGTTTACACTGCCTTCTGGGATATAAACAAAGGCAAGAACTGTATTTAAATTTTTGTTTTTTGGCGTTTAGGGGGGGGATAAAGGTACCTAGGTTAGGTTACGTATTTAATATATGTTTGCTTTGCCCCCACCCCCCTCTATGTGCAAATATATAGCCCAAATTTGTTTCTAAACTATTATATATTCATTCTATTTTATTTTAGTTCATTAGCATTAATCAAAGTATCACTATATAAAAGAGCCCGGTTAATAGAACAGTACCCAAATTCTTGTTGTTGAAATTTCCCATTTGTTTATATATTTACTCATGCTCCAGAACAAGCGATTCTCCGCAAGTACGTGCCCATTTTTGAATCTCCTGTTGCAGATTTACTATTCCAGCAAGACTAAAATCGGAAATTGATCCAGCGGTCGCCAACTTTCCGCCATCCGGTATACCTCCCGGAGCACCACGTGTGCCACACAGTTAGGCCATGATTAGCACAGTTCCGCTATACCTGGCACGGTCCTCGTATCGCTTGGCACAGCTCCACCACGCTTGACCCGCGCCACCTGGTCTAAGCATTTTCTGGAACTCGGAAACCCCTCGAATTCCGTCTTCTTCCTTTTAAGTTCTAAGGCCGTTTTGTCGTACTAAGGTATTTTTAATTTGAGCAATTGTCTGTTAAACAGAACGGACTCAAGTAAAGTTAGGTTAATCCCAATGAAAGATGTCAAAACATGATGATAATATAACACTTTATAGACAAAATTATGGAAACTACGACAAAAAATTGTGAAAAGCAAGCCACACAGAACGCATTATATTAAATACCTAATCTAACCCGTAACCACCTCTATATAGTAAATTATTTGAAAAAAAACTAGTCACAAGTTCGAACCTTAAAACGTACAGGGATTAGGAGGTACAGTTGGGGGGCTGCCGCCCCCCCAAACCCCCCGCTTTCCCAGCCTTTAAATAAAAAAAAAGTTTTTTAAACTGAAAGTAAGGAGCGACATTAAAACTTAAAACGAACAGAAATTATTCCGTATATGAAAGGGGCTGTGCCCTCCTCAACGCCTCGCTCTTTGCGCTAATGTTTGACTTTCTCACAATTCTTTTTTTTAAACAATAAAAACTTTAGCGTAAAGAGCGAGGCGTTGAGGAGGGCACAGCCCCTTTCATATACGGAATAATTTCTGTTCGTTTTAAGTTTTAATGTCGCTCCTTACTTTCAGTTTAAAAAACTTTTTTTTTATTTAAAGGCTGGGAAAGCGGGGGGTTTGGGGGGCGGCAGCCCCCCAACTGTACCTCCTAATCCCTGTACGTTTTAAGGTTCGAACTTGTGACTCAGCCTCTTTAACTCTTTAGAAAACGTAGTTTTTTTTTCAAATAATTTCTGCACATTTTTTACAGTTTATTGCTTATTATTGCTTGACTAACTGTTAGCTGATCGTGTCAGGAGTTAAAAGTTTGGGGGGGGCTGCCGCCCTCCAAACCCCCCGCTCTTGAAGATTCTTGTGTTAAGGCTTTTAATTCCTGAATACTCAAATCAAATAGTTTCTTTTTTAGACTTTAAATTCAATATACAAAAAATTTCCTCTGCTCGGGAATCGAACACGGGTCTTCCGCCTGACAGTTAGGAGTAGCGACCACTATACCACAGAGACAATTGTTAAATTATTTTTAGTCTATAGAATCTATTTTTGACGCAAGCAAATCCCCACAAAACTTGATATTTGGTTTTTGGAAAACAGGGAAGGAGTGATCGGATTGAGCTGAAATTTCGAGGATAAGCTACCAGGCCCCAGGAAAGCTTATCCTTGAAATTTCAGCCCGATCGGACAACGTTAAAGGGGGGCTGTGGTGGGAAAATTTAACATGGGCTCTTATAGGAAAACGAGGTTTTTCGTAAATGTAAATTCGGGGGATAATTTTTTCGGTCTGAAAATATCAAAAGGCCCTAACAGGTCAAATTCCGCTTCGAATGAGTCCTCATTCACCCGGATCCGTTGCCAACTGTGGCTTGTATGCGTGGCTAATAAAAAAAAAAGAAGTGAAATGAACATTAAGTGGCTATATCTGGTTTTTGGAAAACAGGGAAGGAGTGATCGGATTGAGCTGAAATTTCGAGAATAAGCTCCCGGGCCCTAGGAAAGCTTAACCTCTAAATTTCAGCCCGATCGGACAACGTTAAAGGGGGGCTGTGGTGGGAGGGTCGAAACTTCCGGCCCAGTTTACCCCATGAAGATAAAGTCGGAAGAGGATGAAATTTCGCAAGTTTCTTAGTTTGAGCTTGGGCTACAAAATGCGATCACCGCCGTCTCTCTGCGACCTCTAGGACCAGAAATCGCTTAACATTGTGGTGGGTCGGCTCTTTAAAGAAGCACAAGTGTGCCTCCTTGATATGTAATAAAAAAGTAAACCTACATCCTAGTCTAGATAATTTCGGAGACCACACTGCCTTTCCATGACGATAAAATAAAATTTCAAAATAAGGGTAAAATCCTTTTTAATAGACAGTGTATAGCAAATCATATTGAGTTTCTCACTTATTTTGAGTTTCCCACTCAAAATAAGCAAATCATAACCGATCCAGGAATGGGAACTGGTTTCTGTTAGGTGTTACACAATATAATTCTTGAGTGTGTCCCGTTTAACAGAAAGGTACCTTAATTTGTCTCAGTGGGAGGCAGTGGCGGATCCAGGGGGCGCGGGGGGAGCCCCCCTCTAGCGTAGTCCAAAGTAGTGTAATTTACTTAATTAACTCAAGTTTGCGTTAATTAAACTTGCTCATAACGCAAGTTTATCGGATTAACCTATTTTGCGCCCCCCCTAAAAAATTTTTTTCGGATCAACCTATTTTGCCCCCCCCCCCAAAAAAAAAAATCCTGAATCCGTCCCTGGTGGGACTACTGACCCTCTGCTAAAAGGGAAATTTAGCTAATGCAGTTCTAAAAGAGCTTGAGAAAAGTTTTAAATCCGCCAATGAGTCTTGCCTGTCCCGAATAAAACCATCACCGATTTGTTGTCTTTCGTTGAGACTTGAAGACGGTACGCGGTCTAAACATAAACGCGGTAATATAAAACGCTAAATATAAAACGCGGTAAGACCGGTCTTACCGATCTTACCGCGTACCGGTAAGACCGGTACGCGGCTTTACCGAAAACATGGTAAACATAAACCTTAACTTAGAATGCCTTAAGAGAAGGGAAAGTTATTTTTTGGGTAACCATACATAACTTCCGCCAATGACCCTTACCGGGGATAAAACCGTCCTAACTTGGCTAATTTAAAAGACCTTTAAAGAAAAGGAAATTTCTTTTTAGGATAGCCATTCTAGCATCGTTTAATTTTATTGAAGACTTTTTATCAATTACTAATGACCGAATTCTCTGTGTGATAACGAACTAAATGCAACTATGCCACAAAGTTTTGTTTTAAAAAAATATTAAATGCATGAGTCTTGCCCTTGGTTTTGAAAGATACGTCACTTACGCAGTTATTCAAATTGTAGTTCCCAGTGATTATGTTGCATGTTGATGCAACACTTTTTGTGTTCAAGTGCAGCAATCTCAAGTTCCATATTTTCAATGTTTTTAAGTATTTTTGGATAAGAAGAGTAAATTTGTCAGCCTAATAGCAATAAAAATACCCTATACCAGGCAGTGCATCCCTAAGGGAATTTCGAAAAAAAATCAAAAGATTCAAAAATTCTAAACTTTTCCGAATTTCTGGGTACTTCTTATTCAAATCATTAAATAATATTAGTTCTTTTGTTATTCTCCAATTCATGAAAAATTTTTCCGTAGCCTACGTGGCTGATTTCAGCATAGTATAATTTTGATGGCGGCAGGGGCGGATCCAGGGGGACCCTGTCCCCCTCCAAAGATTTTCTGTCACCCTTATTCCATTTTTTCTTTCTGTTTTTTACTTCTTTTTTTTAATAAATTTGTCAATTTGGTTGTCAATTGTTGGAGCCCTTGTCATATTCCCCCCCCCCCCAAGATATTGCTGTTGATCCGTATTTGAATGGTGGCTCCAAAATCCATGACAGATGACGGAACACTTTGTGTAATAACAAATAAAACTAGGCTTTCATAAAAAAAAAAAAACGCTTTGAATCCGCTACTGGGAACAGAATTATAACGCAAATAACATGTTAATGATACATAAGAGTTGTTAAGTGTAAAAAGCTCTGTCCTGAACTTCGGATCTTGGAAAAATGTATTAAAAATTACCCTCGAAAGGTATATTCAGTGCGTTTTATTATTATTTGATATTTTAAGATTTCTTTTCAAACCTTGGGATTTTTCGCAAGTGAACCTGGCAGAGATATTGTTAAATTCTCAGCGACATCCCTGCTTTGTAATTAGCAACTAGGTGTGTCAATGGGGGAGGAGGGGAAATTTGTCTTGCTTCCCCTCAGATTTGAAAAAAAATACCGTTGAAAACTGTCTTATTTTTTCCAGTGATAAGGTTAAAAAAAAATGCCCCACCCCTTGCCTAGATTTTCAAAATAAATTCTCACCTCTGCAGTTTCGGGAATTGGCACCACTGGTGATAATTATTGGCTGTTCTGTAAAAGAAGTCAAAATACCTGAAATTATCATAGAGGGAGTGAATAGGCCGAATAAGGGATAGAATCCGGTCCAGGCCAACTTCAAATCGCACAGTCACTGGTAGTTGTCTAACAAGTCTGGATAAACTCAACTCTAAGCTGGATAGCTTTTGATTCATCCCATTAAGTCTCGCATTCATGGCAGCAAACTGAGACAACACTTGCCGGTCTGCGCTAGATTTCATTAAATTAGTCCATCCAAGTGTCAAATTTTGTAATTCTTTGTTTTCGAGAATTTTGGTCAAATCTGGAAGAGCTTCCCCGAGTTCTCCTTCAATTTTGATGGTTTCGTTGGATATGACTTTCCAAATATCTGCAACATATTTCACGAGGGCTATACTAGTAGCAATAATTTGCACTAAGGAGGCTGGGTCCAATTGAGCTTGAACCAAACTGAAAAACAATAAAATCCAATATGCATTTGTTAAATTCATTGAAAATCACATTCGTTTGCACTCTTTGTACCTAACGGGAAGAAGAAAAGTGTCCAACTATTTCGTAGTATGACTAAGTGGTCAATGAATCATGCTAGACCACAAAGGATGGCTTTATTTTTAACCAGAAGCGTGCTTGGAATTTGTTAATTTTGTGGGTTTCAGTTGTGACGTTTGTACCTTCTATATTTTACCTTTCTAATGACGGTGTAACCTCTTTGCTGTATTTAACTGTAATCCAATTTAAAGGATGACGTTAATTTTTTCGAATGTTTTACTTGGAATGGGTTGGTATTTATAGGTTTCAGTCATTCTTTACATTTTAATGATTTTATTCCTTTTCTTTTTGTATTTTACAGAATCTCTATGAAACTAGTACTTACTATTTGTCTCCGGTCAACAGCTGCTCGAGTTTACTAAAAAAAAAAAAAAAAAAAAAAAAAAAAAAAAAAAAAAAAAAAAAAAAAAAAAAAAAAAAAAATCTTTTCTCCTTTTCCTCTCACGGGATTTTTTGACTAATTGAATTGTGTTGAATCATAACATTTTACTAGACATGATTGGCTCTAAGGTGGGGGGGGGGTAGTGGTGACAACCTTCTTGTGGTACTCCATAGAGTAGTAAAAACAAACACGGGCCTACTATAGCAAATTTCAATCACTATCCGGCCACCATAAGTTCTTGCTTCATGAGGCGTGGAATTTTATGGAATGCCATGCCCAGATTGGATTGATTGAAGCTAGCAATGGCTGCCAATTCATGCACGGGGGGAGGTTTGAATCTCCCAGGACATATGAAGCACTGACCGTGGTGCAGAAAATATTGATGGGGGGGGGGCAATTGAAGGTGGCACAAAGAAGATGTCTTGCTAGTAACGGTTCCGAATCTAGTACCCCTCGCCAGTGATGGATGGCCACTTGTGGGCAACTCACGTTTTCTTTGAAGAGCGAGAGATTCATGCCCATCAGGCTTGTCTGAAGCTGGCGGGAATGGTCAAGGCCGTATCCAGGGAGGTTAGGGGGTTTGAACCCCCCTCTCCCTCGAAATGTTTGTGTGATTCGTAAAAACGTAGTAAAAATGGATTAAAACACATTTTTTATGCGTTTGTTGAGTTTTATTTTGTGTTACCCTTATTCAAAAAATAAAAAACTGCACATTTCCCTCCCTATAATTGGAAAATACATTTTGCCCCACTCCTTCCTGGAAATTTATTAGAATTGCCTTTTCCACATAGAAACATTTATATGGTTCCTTCTTGATTAAAAAAGAAAAGAAAATACCTTTTTGGCATTTTTTATTCAAATGAAATAAAAAACTGCAAATTTCCCTCCCTAAATTTGAAAATAGCAAACAACCTTTTCTATTTAGGAATTAGGTTGATATAATCTTTAAATTATTAAACTAAATAAAAAAAAACTAGTTTTTTTTTACTGAAAGTAAGGAGCGACGTTAAAACTTAAAACGAACAGAAATTATTCCGTATATGAAAGGGGCAAAGTTTTTTATTGTTAAAAAAATACAGTTGTGGGAAAGTCAAACTTCAGCGTAAAGAGCGAGGCGTTGAGGACGGGACAGCCACTTTCATATACGGAATAATTTCTGTTCGTTTTAAGTTTTAACGTCGCTCCTTACTTTCAGTTAAAAACTTTTTTTTTATATATTTTATTTTTGAACGTTTTTGAATAAATGCAGTTTTGATTTTGGCTCACTGTACATGAATAATAAACACCAAATTTGCATATTAATTTTATTTTTTTTTGGTAAAATGGCTTTCTCGAACGTCCTTTAATTTTATTTACGAACGTTTTTATTAGTAATAAATATACGTAACTTACGAATTAACTTGCGTAACGAATTTCTATATTCATATTTTTTTTAATACGTATATTAGGGGGTTCGCCCCATAGTCAATACCTCGCTCTTTACGCTAAAGTTCGAATTTTGTTCCAATTCTTTAAAAATGACCCCTTATTCACAAAGGCCGTTAATTAGAATAAATAGCTCTTATGAAAGTACTAGTAGAGATGACCCTATAACTCCGATCAGGGCTCCTTATATGGGCATAGAGCCACGTGGTTTATGGATTTTGTCAGTGAGAATGAAAAAACAGGAATTTTCTCACTTGGAAAAACATGAATTTTGTCACATTTATGTCTGTTTTCATGGATGGTTATGTGTGTTGATTATTTGATGTTTTTATGGTTTTTGTCAGTGAGAATTTGAAAAACAGGAATTTTGTCACATTTATGGATGGTTTTATGGATTTTGTCAGTGAGAATGGAAAAACAGGAACTTTGTCACTCCCTTCTTGTTGTTGTTCAATGCAGATGTTATGAGTTTCCAGGAATTTGGAACACCTGTGCTGTCGACCTCAATTCACCTATCGTGAATCAATAATTCCCCTTAGAAACAACAAATTAATTTCCCCTTTCTTGACAGATCAATCAACCAATGACATCATCTGTCAGACTTTAAAAATTTTCGCATAGAAACGATTCTCCAGGAATAGATCCAAGTCATTAATGTCTTTGCCTCGGAAACAACTCTTTTGGTCGAACTCCAAAGGATATTAATAACCAAAGGCCGTGGAAACAATTCTCCAAGAAACATCATAGCGATGAATTGTTTTAGCGCGGGAAAGAGTTTCATAGTAATTTGAAATGCATTAGCGCAGAGATGCCAAACAAAAGGAACACGCTGAATTACGTTTAGGGATTATTTGGGCGAAACCGTTTTAGACAGGTTATGGGATTATTTGGGCGAAACAGATAGAGACATTTTAAAAGATGATTTTTGAAGAGATTTTAGAAGAGAAATTAATGGTGAAACTCTATGGATGTTATAATACACAAGTTTCATTTGAACAGTGTTGTGAGGTCCTCTAACCCAACCCCAAAGGGTTCCGATCCTCCTACCCCAACCCCGAAGGAAGCACCGGTACTCAAAGTTCCCCCCAAGCTCCCAAAGAGCCCCAGCCCCCCAAACGCCCTCCTCAGACCCTCAAAGGCCCTCCCCTGGTCCTCAAGGGCCCATCGAGCTCCCAAAGGACCAACGGGGTCCCAAAGGCCCTCCACCGGTCCCCAACTGCCCCCCCCCCCGGACCCCCAAACGTCCTCCCGGGGTCCCAAAGGTCCTCCCCCGATCCCCCGTCGTTCGTTGATGTGTGTTGTCTGAAACCTATGATTTGGGATGTGTAGTTTGCTACTTCAGGCTTTTCTGAGCTAAGGTTTCCTAGTATTTCCTAGGTGAATGTTGTCTGAAACCAATAGTTTGGGATGAGTAGTTTGCTTTTTCAGGCTTTTATGAGCTAAGGTTTCTTAGTCTTTCGTTGGTGTGTGTTGACTGAAACTTATGATTTGGGATATGTAGTTTGCTATTTTTGACTTTTCTGAGTTGGATTTCTTAGTCTTTCATAGGTGTGTGGTGTCTGAAACCTATGATTTGGGATGTGTAGTTTGCTATTTTCGACTTTTCTGAGCTAGGTTTCTTAGCCTTTCATAGATATGTGTTGTTAGAAAATTATGATTTGGGATGTTTAGTTTGCTATTTCAGGCTTTTCTGAGCTAAGGTTTTCTAGTATTTCGTAGGTGAATGTTGTCTGAAACCAATAGTTTGGGATGAGTAGTTTGCTATTTTTGACTTTTCTGAGCTAGGTTTCTTAGTCTTTCGTTGGTGTGTGTTGACTGAAACCTATGATTTGGGATGGTTAATTTGCTATTTTTGACTTTTCTGAGCTAGATTTCTTAGCCTTTCATAGGTGTGGCCTTTCTGAAAATTATGATTTGGGAGGTGTAGTTTGCTTTTTGGACTTTTCAGAGCTAGGATTCTTAGTCACTCGTAGGTGTTTGTTGTCTGAAACTTCGAGTTTGGGATGAGTAGTTGGCTATTTCAGACTTTTCTGAGCTAAGGTTTCTTAGTATTTCGTAGGTGAATGCTGTCTGAAACTTATGATTTGGGATATGTAAATTACTATTTCGGGCTTTTTGAGTTGGATTTCTTAGTCTTTCATAGGTGTGTGGTGACTGAAACTTATGATATGGGATATGTAGTTTGCTATTTTTGACTTTTCTGAGTTGGATTTCTTAGTCTTTCATAGGTGTGTGGTGTCTGAAACCTATAGTTTGGGATGAGTAGTTTGCTATTTTTGACTTTTCTGAGCTAGGTTTCTTAGTCTTTCGTTGGTGTGTGTTGACTGAAACCTATGATTTGGGATGGTTAATTTGCTATTTTTGACTTTTCTGAGCTAGATTTCTTAGCCTTTCATAGGTGTGTCCTTTCTGAAAATTATGATTTGGGAGGTGTAGTTTGCTTTTTAGACTTTTCAGAGCTAGGATTCTTAGTCACTCATAGGTGTTTGTTGTCTGAAACTTCGAGTTTGGGATGAGTAGTTGGTTATTTCAGACTTTTCTGAGCTAAGGTTTCTTAGTATTTCGTAGGTGAATGCTGTCTGAAACTTATGATTTGGGATATGTAAATTACTATTTCGGACTTTTTTGAGTTGGATTTCTTAGTCTTTCATAGGTGTGTGGTGTCTGAAACCTATGATTTGGGATGAGTAGTTTGCTATTTTCGACTTTTCTGAGCTAGGTTTCTTAGCCTTTCATAGGTATGTGTTGACTGAAACCTATGATTTGGGATGGTTAATTTGCTATTTCAGACTTTTCTGAGCTAAGGTTTTCTAGTATTTCATAGGTGAATGTTGTCTGAAACCAATAGTTTGGGATAAGTAGTTTGCTATTTTTGACTTTTCTGAGCTAGGTTTCTTAGTCTTTCGTTGGTGTGTGTTGACTGAAACCTATGATTTGGGATATGTAGCTTGCTATTTTTGACTTTTCTGAGCTGGATTTCTTAGTCTTTCATAGGTATGTGTTGTCTGAAACCTATGATTTGGGATGGGTGGATTGCTACTTTTGACTTTTCTGAGCTGGATTTCTTAGTCACTCATAGGTGTTTGTTGTCTGAAACCTATAGTTTGGGATGACTAGTTTGCTATTTTTGACTTTTCTGAGCTAGGTTTCTTAGCCGTTCATAGGTGAGTGTTGTCTGAAACTTGTGATTTGGGATATGTAAATTACTATTTCTGACTTTTCATAACCAGATTTCTCAGTCTCTCATAGGTGTGTGGTGTCTGAAACCTATGATTTGGGATGTGTGGGTTGCTATTTTTTGACTTTTCTGAGCTA